>VZSV01000088.1:2134671-2183694 GCA_013398735.1 Nothocercus julius
CCTTCCTTCCTCCCTCCCTCTCTCCCTCCCTGCCTCCCTTTCTTCTCTCTTTCTCTTCCTCTCTTTCTCTCTCTCTGTCTTATCCAAATGGCAGGTGAGCAATTTGCTTATGTATACAAAATAAAAGTTGGATAAAGTGATATGAAAGAAAAGTAGTATGTAGAATCAGTGAATGAAAAAGGAAATTTCATGAAGAGTGTGTGTGAAAAGGAACTTATGACCAACCCTGGGGTTCCAATTTTTGGCATGAAGCTATTCCACCCAACTCTTAATATTTGATTGAAGTGCCCAAGTTAAAACATAGTTCTCCTAGGTTTCCTTTCTGCTTGTTTGTTTCTTTTTTCCCCAAAAGCTCGAAAGTTCATGACTTGTGTGTTGTAAAACAGAAGCCAAGTCAGAAAAATTGCAACCTAATCAGGTAATGAAACTAATTAGCAGACAAAACTATTTACTTATCTTTACACTGTGTTTTGGCTTCTTTCTGTAGACAGATAAGTTGGATACATCCACTCTTTGTAAAGTGATAATGGTAATAATTATACTTTTCCTATAGGAAACGAACAGAAAACACCAAGTCTTTCAGGCTTCCACTATTACAGAGTAAGTGTAAAGTATTTATGAGCAAAATTTCCTCCAGTTCTCTGCTCATTTTTGGGAGCAGGATGCAAATCTTTCAACAACATTTCCTCATCCAGAGCTTTGAGTTGTGAGATAAGAGAAAAGAGAGGAGGAAGTTCTTTATAAGAATATGTTTCATCAATGCTACTTATCAGTTAGCATGTTTTAGGACTGGTTACATGAAGCTAATATGCATGAGGGAATTAAGTGGCTTTAGAAGTAAGCTTATAATCCAGTTTGAATCTGTAGATGACCAGTGTTGGTCTACTTTTACAAGGAATTCACAGCAAATTAAAGCTATGATGAACTGTCCCAGATGCACTCCCGACTGGGGAATTCACAGAAGCTGGAAGCTAGTCGTACTAAAAAAACGGTCAATTCACTCTGTCAGGACTGTGTTACACTCAAAATCTTGTTATGCGGACCACACCTCACATGTGAAACCAAAAATTTATTGTTAATTAAAGTAAAAGTTCAAACAGTGTAACCAAAATATGACAAACAGTTCTATTTTCATTAGTTCTACTACACTATACTAATGCCATCTAAATAAAAAACAAATCTTAATAGCGATATTTCATTTCAAAAGAAGCTATACAAAAAAACCTTCTAGTGCTGACCCTTTTTTTTATCTCCAGTCATTAACTCTTCCACTCACTTCCACTTCCATTAACTCTTTTCTATTTATGTTTTCTAACATTCCTTTACAGCATACCCTTTCTTCTTTGGTCTACAACTCCATATTACATCTGAATTTACTATGTATGTAACATGCACTCTTTGCATGTGCTAGATACTGATTCCCTGTGCTGTTTTTCTTTTTACGCCTTATATTAATTTTCTGTCCAGCTCCTAAGTCTACATCACTATTAGTAACTGGCAAGCTATTGATAGTCCTGGGATGACTCATATCATCCTGTGCCCAAATTTTCAAGCCTGCTACTGCAGCCCCAGACACGTCTTCCTTCAAGATGCATCCTAGTTGCACCACAGAAACAGTTCACTCTTACGTTGCATAACGACTTGTCATTCCTATCTAATTCAAAATTATCAGCAATTGGCATTGCACCATGTAATTATACAAATCTAAACCAGCTAAAATTGCTTCATAGTCACTTGGTCATTAGTCAGCTGCTGTTACAGCTGAACAAGCTAAAACAAAGCAAGCGCAGCACAAACAAAGCAAGACTGACAGCTCTGGGCCTGAGACTGGTGTTTAGTTAATGCAGAGTCTGTGCTCAGGTACAAGAACAGTACTGTGCTTTCTGGACAACAAGGTATATATAAATGTACAGGAAGAGCATCTACTGACTGTATCACACAGGAACAATCAATCCAAACAAAATCAAGACAAAAAATCTTACTGGTGCAGAGGTCCAGGCCTATAATTTTGAGTGGCAGTAGAACAATGGACATATTCAAATAATGGCTAAGCATTAATGGGTTGACCAGCCTTATCATTTATCTGTCTGCCTACAAATTACAGTACTAACTCATGAAGGATCCTTATTATCTAGACCATGTGACATCATAAAGTGGTTTTAAGGAGAAAAATAACATACAAATGAATGTTTTCAGCTGTTTACAAAATCTTCTATGTGTGTGGTCAACAGGCTGCTTTACTCCCAGATTTGTTCACCTCTTGGCCATTCAGACCTTGTAGGAGGTCTGCACAGATCCGTAGTGAAGCTGGCCAAGAAGATGGTCTTCTGGGCTGACCATGTAGTGACTGTGTATTTATGTCAGAAAACTAAACACTGAATGTACTAAGCTTACAACTTTTCACAGTATATTAGGTATGGTTGCTGTGATGTGTGAGGTTGCACAGTCAGGAAGGTAGGCAAGCTTCTAGAATTCCTTACAAGGTAGCTTAAACATATATAGTCTTTAATAAACCAGAACTCCTTAATCTAATATCTTGAATTTACAGATACACTTTACTAAATAAAAGGAGGCCTTGATACTGAAAGCCTTTTAGCAAAAAAATCATACAAGACTTACAAGCTGAGCTTTATAACAAAGTGACAGAAGAAATAGTTATTAAAATGAGATAGTTAATAATGGACATTTTTTCCTCACATGAGATGTATGGAACTTTTCAATTGATTTTCTCTTAATTTCAGTGTGGATCTTTAAATAATAATTAACTCATCATAAAATGCACATGATGCCTTTTGCTGTTCATTGCAAAAAAACATGATGCCATTTTATTGTGGAAGAGACATATTTTAATTTATTTTAATTTTCCTTTACTGTTTAAAAACAGGTAAACATAGAAAATGAAATTAAAATAAAAGCAGCAATGAAAATTTGAGGAACATCTGAAAAAGAAGAGAAAATATGTATGCATTTTTTTTTAAAATAGCTAGATGATCTCCAATAAAGGGATTTGTAAGTTGCCATCCCTCAACTCAAGTCCCCAGTACCTATGAGCCCTTTATCTACCCCTTATACAGAATTATTAACTTACACTAGCATGAACTCCATATTTGCAGTCAATAACCTTGTGTGAAAATTTATGACTCTCTCTTCACATGGCTGAATTTTAGCTCTAAAGAAGGGCATGTATAGACAAAGTACCTTTTTCAAAGTGTTTCAGCTTTGGTCAGGATGGGCTATTTTAGGTAAATAAATATCTGCATGCATTTAAACTTTTGTTATATGTTGAAGTTATCCCTTGATGCAAAACAATAATTCATCTCTAAAAACTATGCAATTCATTTCCAAAAGCTATGCACTAACTGTATCATATTACAAGTTTTGAGATAGATTTAAAATGACTTCTGGTAGAGTGGAAATCACAGCTTCCTCTTGGGTAGGATCCTGTTGATGTGAATATGCAGAATTAAAGTTTATGATTTTGTTACTTCTAGCCTACTTACTTCTTGCCTTCTCTAAAAGCATCCAGAGAATTGTATCTCATCTCCCCCTTGGTCTCAGAAATCAGAGGCAGGAAATCCAATTCAGAGCCTCATTAAAATAGGATTATATTATAGCACTGGATATTGTTGCTCTAAATTGAAATGGTCAGATTTTCAGCTGCTAAAATTTGAAATAATTATATTGATTAGAATATATCCACTAATTTGCATGAGTTAAGGATCTTATCTAGGAATTTTCTAGTCCCAAAGCAGTTTCAACTGTTTTTATAAAGAATAGGGTTCAGAGGCACTTAATCTGAGTTTCTTTTGGCACCTGCTGGGACAATCACAATGGACTGCTGAATTTACTTGCCAAAACATACTCTGCAATATTGAGGCCATATCTTATTTCCTCAATAGGTGACAAAAGACAGCACAGAGCTGCTCTTCCTGGGAGCTGTTTTGGTGGAGCTACTTCTATTTCTCTATTTGTTCCAAGATTTTGCAAAGCCCTCCTGTAATTTATGAGACTACAGATCGAGTAGGTAAAGAGCCAGCAATGCCACAAATTTAGAATCTAACAGACATCTGAAAGGTCAAAATTTTGGTCAAAGGCTAAATACAGATGAAAGTTAGGAGGTCATATAAAAACTATGCCCTTTCCATGTATCCATTACACATGACCCTTGACAGATATGTTGTTTGACTCATGGAAGGGAGTGACATTTTTGTCATGAAGCTATCTCTGTCTCAAAACTGAACAAAAATGGCAAAATTCAGCTAGGTACTATGTTTATAATAGTAAACAGATTTAAATTTTTTAAATCTGGGTTGGATGCCTATGAGTTATGGTTGATTTAATTCAGCATCTGAACACCTTAAGACTTTTAAAGAATATACCCCTTTTCCCTAGATGTAAATGTATGTGTCTATATATATGATGTGTACAGAACCTCACACACAAAAACATACCAAGTATAAAAGAAAAATATTTGTTCTGTTCCTCTAGCTCAATATGCATGAAATCATAGAAGAATAGAAGTGTATATGGCGCATCCCTCAGGACTCTCCCACGGTATAACTGTTATGGTTTGGGGATTTTCTGAGTCAGAAGTGATGCCTCTGTACTCTGCTGTAGCCTTCAAGGGATTTCTCTTCCATGAATTTTTTGAAATTTACCTTGAAGCTGTGCAAAATTCTAACATTCACTACAGGTGATTCAACTGGCCATTTTCGTGTAACAGATCATACCCACTTTTGAAACTTGCAAAGTGGGGACAGTTTTCTCTGTGTGTTTATTTACATTTATCTATATTGAATTTCATTTCCTGTTTCTTCCCCTAGATACCAGGGTTGCGAGGTTTTATGGCAAAGCTTCACAGGCAGATTTCACCTTAAGTGCCCCAACAATAAGCAAATTTTTCTTCCCTGTCATTCATACTCCTTCGCAAATCATTTATGCTGAAGAGCACTGGCTTTTTCAGAGATCTCTGAAGGGCTTCACTTGTCATCTACGATTACTGTGAAAAGTGCCCACCTGTTCCTCAGTTTTCTATTTTCCAGGCAGTTCGTTACCAATTTGAAGACCTTTTGTCTTGTCCCATTGACCATTACTAGAACTCTAATAGGAAATACCAAATTAGGAAATCTGAGTGTTTGCAATCCTTATGCAACTCAGTATGACACAGCCTTAGTATGTAGTCGCATCCTAAATTTTCCAAAGTTACCATGTCTTATTCAATGGACTGGAAGAATCTCATTAAAAAAGTAAATCGGGGCTCTGTATTGATGTTGAATATTTATTTCATTTCCTGTAGAGGCAGAAAATGAGTAGTGAATGACAAAGGTTAATTGTGAGAAAACAAAGCACAGTAGAACTTTGCCTTGAAACTTGTCCACCTTTGCCACACGGACATTAATGTCAAAACTCTACTTCACCCAGGTTTGTCTCAGATGTCACCATATTCTTTACACTACCGTGTGATCATCTCTTATTTCCCGGAATGCAATTTGCAGAGTTTACTTAATGTGTTTTGAACAGCTTGAGAGCCCTATCATGCCATGTGCTCCAAAAATCAGCTATTTGCTTAATAGAGAGCTCACATGTGCAGATTCTTTTGACCTACTGACCAGGGCTGTTGTGAAAATTTTAAATAAATCTGAAGTATTCAGATACCTCAGTGAGGAATGCCATGGCAAAACACAGACTGAATTTAATAATTTGACCTTCACTGAAACCTCTAAACACTATACATCACACTTGCGCAAACAACTTTGACTACATCGTACACACTGCATCAAATATGCTTATTGTCAATTATCTGTTTATTAAATGAATATACCCTATTCTTTGTATAAAGATACACAGAATAAATAATAAAAGATCATGTAATTAAAGACTACATAGTAATGAATATGTACAGAATAACCAGAACAAAATAGTGCAAGCAACTATGATTTTGACCTTATCTAATATGATTGGTGTACTATATAAAATTGATTATTTTAAGTTAAANAATTTTCCACCAAACTATTTTTGACAGAAAATGCCAGTTAGCTAAATGTGAACCCTCCTAAGGAAATATAACAATGTCAATAAAATTAAAAAAAATCTTTTGGGAAATTTTTCCTTGGGCTAAGAGGTAATTTTTGGCTATGCAAGTATCGGAGTAAGATAAGAAAGGAGGGAGTGAAGGAGAGAGAAATAGAAGAATTGACAGTGATTTATTAGTTAAGTGACTAAGGACTTACGTGGAAGATTGCCTGGCCTATTTCACATGAAGGGCGTGAATCATAGCAAGTCTTAACCACAAGATCTGGAACTTTTTGTGGATGAGTTTGCTGTAGTTTATGTTGCTTTTGCTGTCCCATTTTTCATAAATAATTTAATATTCCCAGAGGCGGAGTGAGAGAAGAAGAGGAAGGAAATGTTTGCTTACTCTACAGACATGAGGTGAGGGCATTCATCCAGACTATGGAAAATTAGACTCAAGACTGAATGGGAGAGCTCATTAAATGCTATTGAATAGCTTGTACTGTCTCAAATACTCAGTGCTGGAGTATAGTTTATGCCTCACTACTCCATAAGCTGGTGGCCACAACAGTCACCTGATCTATGGACACACTTCATGTGCAAGTCTCTCACACATCAAGCAAACATGATAGTCTTAATTATTGCACTTACTGTGCATTAACCTCCAGAGTTAAGAGCTAGATTTTATTTGGGAAATGTAGGTTAGATATATGAAGAATATAGGTTAGATACATGTTAGATATACGCAGAATATTTTTTCAATATAAAAAAAAGTGTGTTTTTTTCACATTTTCACACCTAAGTCTTCTAAGAATTACACATATGTAGGAAAACTCTGCGTTCATAATCTAAAATATGACATTATTGCACCTGATGTCATAATTTGATGATCACTTAATTATAAACGTATTTAATATCAGTTAATAAAAGGGATGGAAAATATTGGCTGGAGAAATTATATGATGTTCTTCCTTTGTCAGCAATTTATGTAGAGAGCAGCAAATTATTTTATTTTAGTCTGGTGAAATTCCAGATAAGGCTGTCTATTGACGCTCTAATGTAGCTGGTTTAGATAGTGGCTGAAGTTAGACACAGCATCACAGACATTAGTGCAGATTTCATAAATCCACCTGTGATTCAGGCATGCACTGAGGCACCCAGACTGTACTGAAGACCATGCTACCACAGTTTTACTGCTGTTATTATCCCCCTAAAGTATCTGATATCTTCCATAGATCTCCCAACTATAGCTGGGACAATGATCTGGAAGACAAGCTCTGCATTTTTAGAAAAAATATGAAAAAAAAAGAGAAAGTAGGGTCTTGGTACAAAAAAAAGAATAGGTTAAAAGAAGTTGCTGTGAAGAGAATAAACATAAAGCAGAAAGAAAATGAAAGGGCAAATCAAAGGAAAGGAAGTGAGAAGTAGAGAAGATGTGGGATAAACTGTGTAGAGTTGAAGACAAAAATGAGATGTGAAATGCAAAGGAATGACTGTGAAATATGGCTAGAAAAGGCTAGTTAACATTCTTTCTTTAGGTGGCAAAAGACCATGTTTAGCTAAATGTTGATTCCAAGTATAGGGAGACAAGACAGGACAACAAGGAAAGTGGAGATGGAAATAACAGAAATGGCAAATGATTAGATCACAAAAAACTAACAAACAAACAAAAGGTTTTATTAATAGCAAAAGTCCTACTGACAGGAATAAAACTGGCAGAATTCAGTGATGAAAACAGGAAAAAGGAAAGAGAAAGTCTGAAGTTAATGCTAAAACTGGATGTCTGGGTAACATGGAACATTAGTAATTACCAGAATTAAGGAGGAAGGAAAGACTGAAATATAATATAAAGCACCTCATTATTCTCAGCCAGCACTAGTTAGAGATTACCTTGTACTTCATTGTATCTCATGTTGTTATGTTAAATTAACTTCGATTTTGCTGTCATAGAAATAGAGAAGGAAAAAAGGGAAGAGGGGCTATAGCACATTGAGATAGAGCAATAGTGTAACCCACTTATGGACTGGATAGCAGAGATATAGGGATAAAATTTTGTGTACAGAGTCCACAGCAAATGGAGATGAGAACATGGAAAGGAAAATAGCACTTGAATGGCAGCCATTCAAGTGCTATTTTCCTTTCCATGTAACTTTTGTTAACCAAAGATAGATTTTGTCAGACATTTTTGAAAGGGTTACTTCACTGATAAGGAAGCACACTTACAAAACAAAGGAAATATTGCAAATTTTGTCTTTCTGTACTTTAGTAGGGGATTTCATACAATGGCAATACAGAAATTACTTGTGAAACTGGAGAAGATATGGATTAACAGAGGGGTGGACTGCTGAACAAGAGATGGTGCAAGGAAGACAGAGATTGAGGGAGACAGTATCAGTCTGGAATAAGTCTATTAAAGGAATTTTTCAGTTTACAATCTTTAGAAGAATCTTATTTGAAGATCTTATGATAAACTTCAAACCTCATTAAGAGCAAAGGGATGTACCCCAGTTTGATAAAGACTGTAGTTGTCATCCAACAGGTAGGTAACCATGACGACCAAAAACATCTCTCTGAGTAGATCTTGTAGCTCTCTTCAGGAAAATAAATTCTAGCTAGAATTCTAGATGCAAATCAAGATATGTTCTTGGGATATGGTGGAATAAAAGAAGCTTCTCAGAGGGAAGTAAAGGAGTGTAGATTCTTAGCAAAAAATAAAAAAATAAAAAGAAAAATAAAAAAAGAAAAAAAGGAAATGGCTTCTACCTTTAACTACCTGAAAAAGAAGACTAAATGAATGAAATAGGAGAATTATGTAAGTTAAAGCACAAACTGACACAGATATAAGAACATAGTGAAAAACAGAACTTTATAGTCAGCAAAACAGTCTGACTTCCAGCACAGTGGTGCGGTTAAAAATCTAACTTTTAACATGGTGGTAGATCAGCTCATGTGTCTGCTCGACTGTTATTCCTGGCTATAGCAGGACACTAAATTTAAGTTGAGGAAAACCAGGCAGTTTTCCAGGTTATATCCTATATTCCTATCCTGTTTGATCTGTAGCCACAATTAGTCTTGAACCCCTATTTCAAAATAACCTGCTGCTAATGGATATTAACACAGAAAAATCTATTATGCATGTAAAACATTTGCTTCCTTTGTGGGACGCTCCACTTTTCACTTAAAATGGATTCCTGGCCATATTGCATGGGTTCTAGCACTGAATTATTAGGAAGATTGCTTAAGTTTGGAAATGTCATGATCTAATTATCCCATCAAAGCGATATGCAGTGTGCTTTGATCTAAAAGAAACCACTGAACAAGCTAAAGGCTTTTATCAGCATACCTTCTTTGCGCCTTGGCCATGCACATAAAAGACCTCTGTTCCAGGCTACCTAAGCATCTGGTTTGCCCTCCCAAAATTTCACTGATGCCATTTATCAAACAACGAGCGTTGCCTTCAACACATGCAGGCCACAAATGTCGTTTGTATTAGCAAGCCCACACATACTGCAGAAAAGGCTGTGCATGCTCATGTTAGTTCTTGGCTTACTTTAGAGGATGATTTTTTACAATTTGGTCAATGAGCAATATACTAATCTCAATTTTTTTTTAGAAATCTGATCTTAAGTGTGTAAAAATGAGAGCTTGTATTTTCCTTTCCTCTTCTGCAAGCTGGCCTATGGTACAGTAGACATTACTGGCATTAAAACTGCAAAATTCATTTAAAGAAATGCTTACAATATGAGAATCACTCCCAGTATATTTTTTAAATGTTTCAGATTTTATGAGACGTAGACATCATTGTTTATTGGATTTTTTCAATTTAATAAAGTGTTGCAGATTATACGTGGATTTGAAAGAAAAATGTTTATTCCATAATATTCAATAAAATATCCCTTTCTCCTTTAGTTTATGGTAGAGAATTTTATGATCTAATGCATGTCAGCTCAAGGTGAGTTCAGCGTATTAACTCTTGTAAGAAATCTTGATTCCACATTATGAGTTTTTTTTTTAACATTAAGTTAAAAAAAAATGTGATATTCTGAGACTAATATTTGATTTTTGAAATATGCACTTTGGAGCAGGATTTGAGAAGTTTACCAAATGATTTTGTGAGGTTTTTGGCTATGAAAAATATCTTCCCAGGTATTTGACTAGAGAGTTAAATGGAAAAAGGAAATGGGCTGACTCCAGATTTGATGGTTTCAATGTGAGCAGTGGTCTTCGTTTTTACTTTATTTTACTTTATTTTTCATTGTTTTCAAAATCACTGAAGAATAGTCATGCAGGAAAATAATCTTGCTATCCACACTGATTGATACCAATATCTTTATAGGATATTCTAACAATACATTTGCATTTAATGAGTTTAAACATTTACTGAGACAACACCTTGATAAATAAACATATATTTATTCCGTTTCATAAAAATCTGTGTGTGCAAATAATTTTGCAGTATTGCTGTCAGCATACTTGAGTAAGGAGAATTATATCATACATGAGAGACTGTCCTGGATGGAGATCTTTATTCTATTCCCATCTTTTCCTCTGACATACTGTCCTTTCCTTCAATGTAGTCTTCTTCAATGTCTCCTAATCAGACTCCTGCTTATTTACTAAACTGTCTACCTTGAAGGACTTCCTGGCTGTGGGAATTTTTTAAACCTGAGCCACTTCCCCTGATAAGTGAGGTGTTCACTGAAGCTTAAGTGCTCAAACGACATATCTTCAGCTAGCTTATATCAATGATAAAGTATGTTTTGCAGATATTTGGTACCTGAATGCTATTTTCCTGCTGACCTTTCTCACTGAGCTTCATTAAATGAAGACCAGGCAGCCCAAACTATCTACTTTCATGAAAGACAAAGCCCTTGTGCAGTGATGGGGAAACAGCTTCAAATAATCACTACATCTCTGTTGCTAGACTTCTAAAGAACACTTGGGTGCTTTTCTATTGATGTCTGATCTCAAAATGTTGATTCTCACAATAATTGATTTTATTTTTCTGTATTTGCCTTTAATTTATTTTTTTTATGATGAACAATACTGATAAACTTTTCAATCAATGTTATATAACTGGGAAAACAATGTGTTAAACCAATGTTTGGAATGATCCAAGTTTGCCATATGTTTCTTTGTATTATTTTAGCTTGATCAAGTATAAAATAAATAAATAAATAATCATAGTTTCTGCACTTTCCAATGTGTTTGAAGATGGCATCACAACTATACTTACTATCATGGGAGACGGATGTTGTAATGGTGAGCATTGCATCATTTATCCTTTATGTCTAAAGAGGCATTTTGTACTTTCAGTTCCTAGGAATATGTGATATATTTCAATTTTATTCTTAATCCTAATGATGCTATCATCATAAATAACAGGTAGATGTCAGGATGAGACATTAGATTTAATAATCCTGATTAATTTTACTGTGTCTACAGAATGTCTTTTGTCCTAGAAGCAAAGACAATTCAAACTTATTTATAGAGGTATGTTTATTCCTACCAATCCATATCATCACTAAATGTCAACATGCATGCAGTTGTAGAAGAATCTACTTGCAGTTAAATTTAATCCTTGCAAACAGAAAGCTTTTTATATTATATAGTCTCTTAGACACATTTAGAAAAGCTTAGCTAGATTTAATTTTAAGAGAGAGGCCTACAATGAAAATTATACAGGAAAATATTAAAAAAAAAAAAAGATTTAAAAGCTAATAGGGTAGAAAATTAAGAGTTAGTGGTACAGTTCTGTCACAAATGCCAGTTTAGGCATTGTGTACCTAAAATACCTAGCAAAAATGTCACCATGGTGTTTGTTGAAAAATTCAGAAATACAGAGGATATACCTTCTATAACTCACTGTTTCTATAACTGCAGCAGTGCCTCATGGCCTCAGAAATCTGGATATTTATATAAATGTATAGAATAATATGTAAAACGAGGCTTAATGAAGTGGAGGGTAGCAGTGGTATAGAAATCTACAGCTTTTTTATTATCAGTGAGAATGCAAATCCATAAGTATTTTTCAAACATTTTCCTTTAAGTTCATGCCAAGGTGATGGATGGCGTGTCTAATCTTGCATCATTTAGAAGCCAAGTCATTCTGAGATTACTACAGGGACACTATTTAATTTCTTTGCTTACATTTACCTCATTTTCTCAATAGAGAATATATCTTTAAATAGTTTATTCTTTCTCTTAGACTTAGCTAAACTTTCTCTCCTGCCTTAATTTACTGTGGCAAATAGCCCCAAAATAAAAAAAAAATCCCCCTGGATTGTCTTTAATTCGTTCTTGACTTCTGGAGACTAAATTTAGGGAACTCAAATTAATGTAACTTATACTAACTTATAATACATTTTGAACTTATATTTCTTATATTAATAGCTGCTTAATTCAAGTGAAAAAGGATAGGTTTGCTGCTGTGACAGAAAGGAATAGATATTTTGAGTATGATGCAGCAGGGAGAAGACTGTCCTAATACGACTTGGAGGAACACAGAATAAGTAAATAAGGCATTTCCAAATCAAAATGTTGGGAAAAAAAAAGAGCTTGTGTACAGTATTGAGGTAATTCAGATGTTTCCAATATTTTGGCGCTAGTGCCCTTCAAGAAGGAAGGAATGGGTCTGATCCTAATGGAAATCATGCTCTCATGGGTTGAGAAATGTAAAAGAATTTGGCAATATTATGAAATTATACCAGAATATAAAAATCGGTTGCCAAATCGAGTGTCCACCTTATGAAAATAAAGTACAAAAATATCATTGATCAACCTTTATTATCACAAGGGATAATAAAATAGATAAGAAAACAAATAATTCCAAAGAGTTTAAAATATACTGCATGCCCATAGACTTTAAAAATTCATCTCTTTTGCAAAATTTTTGTATTGACTCTCTACCCTCCCCCTAGTTTACAAGCTTATGGAAGTCTAGCCAGGGTATGTCATGCTTTTCCAATTATGAATCACAGCTTACAGAGAGCAGTCGTATCTTAAATTCCTAACTGCATAGCCCTAATTTTGATGGACTAACAAAATCATATTCTTTTGGCAGACTTAAGATTCAGGAAGAGAAAATCTTTTTTTATTGTTATTTTACCTCTCAAGCAAACATAACTTTGCTCCAACTCCATAGTTTGGCAGAGAGAGGCTCTAAATATTTTAGATTTAGTTAACTGAAACAATTTCAAAAAATATTTACAGGATGATCCCAACATAAATAGATTCTACATATGCTACATATTTCCTCAGACCAAGCAACTTTCTTGTGAGTCATAAGGAGGATTATCTCTTTTTGGAGCTCCTCCTTTCTTCCTAGAATTGCTATGAACTTCATGACATAATTTCATCTCCCTTTCGGTGTTTATCATCCACTTTCTCTAGATTAATTTTATGCTTGGAAATTAATTAGACTGGGCAAGTAATGCCCAGTGCTCACTGGACATTGATGCTCACACTGTATAACTAACTCAGCTCAGCTACTCTTATGTGTTCTTGCTTTGGAAAGTAAGAGCAAAATATTAAGTTTTAAGTATGATATAAAGAAGTTTTCTTATCAGCCTTCCTCCCTCCTTGCAATGTTTGAGATGCCTGTGCCTGAGCTAGTCACCCCAGACTGCCTTTGCAATGACTGGGAATGAAACAAGGACTTCCAAAGGTGAAACATCAGACCTATAAAGATATTGCTACGGATGTGATGAATAGCTCTCTGGAAGTGCCTGTTTCTTTAAATTAAGTAAAAATGACTATGGTAACCCACTGAAACATGCAGAATGAGCAGCCCGGAACAGAGGTCTTACTCCAAGCAACCGCAGCAGTAGGATAATTAGGCTATCGTACAAAGAAATCCAACATGACTTATGTTTTAGTTAAAGAAGTCTTTCCTCTAAATTCCACTGGAATTTTTGTGAATGATTGGTCTATCCAAAACTACTAAAATGGATCACTGAATATATAAATATGCAGAAAGAAAGACTATCAAATGCACAATTTTCTCATAATTAATGAAAGAGTAAACTGGCAAAAAAAATACCCATTGTGAATTAATTTTCCTGTCATTAATCAAAATAGAATTGGAAGGTATAACAGCACCCAGAGATGACAGAAATGCCCTTGCCAATACTTTTGCTTGTATATATATGCAGTTAGCTCCTGAATATTCTACTGGTGGTTGTAGTACTGTTGTGTACTCCTGCAGCATTGAGCCTTCCTTGAGTTGTGCTCAAGTAGCCTTAATTCCTCTCTGAACTCTTCTCCTTTTACCTAGATATGATTTCTACAATTTAATCAATGAAGGAGCAATTGGAGAGCTCTGCTACCTCCGAGGACATTTTCAGAAGCAGAAATTGTCCTTCAGCAACTGGGCAATTTACATTTTCTGCATATATTTCATCTACAAATTCCTTAAGAACTTACTGAAACCTTACTGAGCCTTTTAACTGTGTTCACAATTAAAAATATATGTATGAGTCTGGTTACCTTTATTTCCATGTCTTATAGAGCTGCCGTAGCATTTAGCTGCTTATAATCCATGAAGAACTTAAGAGACAATTGAAAAATATCCAAGTTATTTTCCTTGATATATTTGTAGTTTGCTTTTTTAATTATTATTATTACTATTATTTGGGGGGTTTAACAAATATTCCTCTTTCTAAACTGAATGCTCTCTCTGAAGTAAATGCTTTCAGTAAAATGTTTGATTATTTCATATGAAAATAAAAGCCCTCATTTTATATTTTCTTTCCCTCAATATGAGGGTTGTCATAATAAGCTCATCCCTGTGAACCTGCTTAGTTAATAAGAGTTTTAGTGCTAGTCTCAATGCACTCTTTTCATAACCCACGTTAATCTCAGCAGCAGTGCCAAAGTAATGCTTTTATATGAGCATTTTCACTTTCCCACCCTCTCCACACAGAGTCTATATATCCCACAATCTGCATTTGATCTGAATAAATAAAACGGACTGCTGAGTGTTCTCACTGCGAAGGGATGTCTCAGATTCATTCCACATGGTGTTGTTTGCTTTTTCATTTCTTCTTTTTCTCCTGTTTGCTATTGTGAGCCTTTTGAAGTTTACAAGCTGATTTCTGCTCTCGCTTAGCCAAGTGCAATCCCATTAACTTAAATAGGTGTAAGGCAGGGCAGAACTTGGACCAGTTTCCACTGCTTGCTCAAAGTTGTAACCTTCTTTCTAGGCAGGTAGATTAGCTGCGGTTTTGTTGTCCTGTTTCCTTTACTTTCTCCTCTAAGAATGTGCAAAGATAAGCATTAATTATTGCATGCCATGGATTCTGCTATTTCTTTAATAAAAATATCCCAGCATGTGCCTGCCACAAATTTTGGGGTCTGCATATTGCCTGCTAAAAACAAAAGAACTCCTCTCCACACTTATTTTAAGTAGAGATAGACAAACATGGAATTAAAAGACAGCCGTAGAGGTGCTAAAAATGCCTCTAAAATTCAAGTAACAAATAGAGAAACTGCTTGTGTATATGTATTTTTTTCCACATTTGTCCTTTGGGCAAGTTTTAGCACTTATTTTGTTCTGGTATTCCAAGTCACTGTCAGGAAAATATTATATTTTATTTAGACAACAGCCTTAATATAAAATCATGGCTATTTATGTTAATGGGTATATTCAAGGTATAGGAAAAAAAGGGCATCCATTAAGAAATCACATAGTTCTGGCATTGCAGCATGCTTGTGCAACCTCTACTGAGTCTGTTTGCAATATTTATGGGAATATGTCCACCCATTTCAAATCTGTTCCAACCATCTCAGTGGTTTGGAAATGTTGATTCAAGTAGAAAGAGAAACAGAGAGAAAATATATGGAAAAATGGGTTAGCTTGAAAAATGAACAGCAAAATTGTCGCAGATTAAAGGGAGGATGGAGTATGAAAAACAGTGGATTTCGGTTATCAGTGAAGGTTTTGGGTTATCAGTGATACCCCATCTCCAACCACAGCCTTAGCATTGCTGAGCAAGCAGCCTGTTCACAGAAGAAAGGTCACTGGTAAGAGACAGTCCCTCATCACTAAATGAGGCTTCCAGCCAAACTGTAATGTCTCTGAAAAGAGTTTTGCTTTGACACTGCTGTCAATTTGTTTCTGGACAAGCACCTCACTTTCAAAACCCAAGGAATGTATTTTAATTACCATCAAACCCTATATCTCTGTAGTTCAGCCTGTAATCAGAAAAACTATGCAAACCTTGAAGATGTGAAGATGTGCTATATTATTAGCAACATTTGAATGGGAAGTTTTGCTCGAAATGTTGCCTGGCTTTGATTGGCGGAGTTAATGAACAGCTAAAATTATTTTCCCATTTTCCATCTCTTCTTTGAGAGAATAAAATTCCCACTGACTTTAGTGGGATGTTTGATCATGTTTGCATCTCCCAGTTTAACTTTGATACATGAATGTAGCCTGGTTTAATCAGGCCATGTGGTTCTTGGATCAAAATTATAAGTTTCACCAAGAGGTAAATGTACTTCATACAATAAAGTTCTTTTGAAGTATGAGAGTTTGCCTGAGTAAAGCCTAAGGAAAAATAATATATTTGATTAACGAAACATCACCCAATTAATCAGTAAATTATCCAATGAGTAAAGTTCATCTAAATGCTAATATTGTCAATGCTGTACAGCTTGCAACATGCCAGGTATACTTGCTGTATTTATACTTACTGTAATTATTTTTCCAAATATATGTGGCTGGATTAAGGGACATCAAGCTCATGGAAAGGTGAGAACTATCTGCTCAGAGCTAATACAATTTGGTTCTGTCACTGTTCTGTGAGACACAGGGCTCTGCGAGAGACATGAGTCCACGATGCTCTCACTACTGCACAGCTTTGAGCCTGAAATTGTCAGCTTCTCCCCACAAACCCATGCACAGTTGCTGAACCCCTGGATTCAGCAGTGCAGGAGCCTGGGCTTTTGGCATAGACAGGTCTGAAAGAAAAAGAAGACAAAAGAATAACAAACAAACCAAATGCCCACTGGGAATGGCAGAGAGACAGATGAGAGAGCTGGCATTTAGAAACTCTGCTTCTTTGCCATTTTGTTGTTGTTGTTGTTGTTAGTCAATTTCTTTATACCCATGCTCCCTTTTTCCATACAGAAACATATTTTCTTTCATGAACTTGGATTCTTATTTGTCTGAAAATAGTCTCTCTCTCAAGAAAAAAGGAAATGGTGAATGATTGATGATCTCCTTCCTTAATATTTTCCTACCTTCCTGAATTGTGTGTTTTTTCCAGGTAGTACTCTCTGTTTTACAGCTATTTGACCACATGCTACCAAATATCGCAAATAGGAATATTTGGGTCTGGCAATGCATTTGTTTATTTTTTCCAGAATCTAGATGAGAATGGATGGGAACGTGGAGGCGTAACTGGATGAAACACTCCCTCTGCTGTCAGAGAGGGCAGGTTGGTCCCTAATGCTGCAGACATTATTGGGATAGATGGATGAACCATTAAGCGCATTTCTAATTGTATTGGCTAGGTATGCAATTTCAAGAGCCTTTAGTCTAGATGCAACTTAGTAGCTGAACTTGTACATTGCATCTGGAGCACTCAGTTTTATTTAAAAAGATAAAATGAAAGTGGTCTAGTACTTATATTACTAATCTCTTTCAGATACAGTGGAGACCTTCAGTGGCCGTCTGAAACCCTCAGAGCCAGGAAAAGTTGTTCTCTTGATTTCAGTGGCAGGAAAAAGTCTACACTAACTTTTCTTTATTTGTTTTCAACAAGCTCTGCAAGCGACATGAGAACGTCTAACGTCTGTCCTGAAAGTAAAGAGTAGAATTATGTGTGATATATGCAACTCTTCCCGATGGCAGAAAACAGGAGAATCATAGAATCATAGAATGCTTAAGGTTGGAAGGGACCTCTAGAGATCATCTAGTTCAACCCCCCTGCACACACAACGCCACTACATTTAGCCGGGCTATTATTTCATCCAGAAAGCTGGAGAAATAATGGTATTCTGCTGCCTCTCGAGTTAATGCATATCTTTGATTCTGTAGCAGTGGAGTTCTGTGTGTTGTATTGAAAACTTGTTAGCCTTGGCTCTGTCCTGCAAAAATATGATCATAAAGATTCATGTACCAGGCTCCACATGTATTTGCTTTGATAACGCTCATAACTTCTTTTATTCGTCTTTGAGAACTGTTGTACAAGCCAATATTTGTTCATGGGGATATTTCCAGAATGTGAAAATACTTCGAACACTTATGCATACAGGTATGCGGGTGAGTATTTGAACAGCAGTTTTTTTATAGTCTGTCTGAGGTTAAGGATCAGAAAGAGGGAGAACGGAGTGTCTTAAATAAAATGGCAGTAGTAAAGAATCTTAAGCTCAAAACGAAAGAAAAATTCAGTGGTTGTCCAAATCATAATGTTTTATTATAGTATGTTATATGGAGCAGAGCCCTGATGTCTTGATCATGCTGATCCCTTCAAGAAAAGTCTGAGTGAAAGCATTAGTATGTTAACCAAAAAGGCCCTTTTTCAGTATAATTTACTCCAATTAGGAAACTATCGATAAAGGAATACATATCATTTTGGCAAAAACAGACGAGAAGTACAGAAAGCTACCCAGAAAGCAACCTAGAGGGAACGCGGCCTCTCTAACATTGGGTTTGAGCTACTCTGTTCTCTGTAGTGTGTCCTAAAATTCTGCTTTATGTGTCACGCATATGTTTTATTTCAGCCCATTCTGAATAATGATCTTGGCATCTGAACCCTTCGCCCCAGCTCCCAGATGAGTGCTCTGACCTCTGTACTGGATCCAGGCATCTTTTCTCTCTTTTTGAGTGTAGGACTTGGTGTAGGAATGCACTGACATCTTATACACCACGGTCTGGTAATTATAACCGTTTCCTATGTGAAGTTTTAGGATCCAGTACTTCACAGGCTAGGATTTAGCTCTTTTGATTCTGAAGGGAATGTTCTGGCCACAGTAATACCATCACTGCAAATACGCAGCCAAGGAAATCAGTTATGCACTTACTGTGTCTAGCACTATTTATCTTCCATCAAGGACTGGGCTGGGGACAAGGCAGGAGATAGACCTGCATGGATGCTGCTCAGCGAAGACACTATTGAACACACTCACTAGCACTACTTTAGCTTGCAGAAGTCTTTCTCTGAAATTCAAGGCCTTATTGATTTAATAAAGCTGTTAAACAAGGTTTTACTAAGCTAAGCTAAGCTGTTAAGTATTAATGTCTAAATTCACCCAGTTTATGTGCCTAAATGAATGGTTCCCTGGCAGATGGAGCGCCTGCAATGAAGGCGTCATATTGCCAGACCTTTTAGGTGGAGACAAAGCCTCATTCATCAAGCAAATCTCTCATAAATCCATTGAGCTGAAATGTCTAGCTTATTTGGCAGAGCCATTTGGAAAACAGGGACAATGTACCAAGCCAAAACAACCAATCCCTCTGCCCTAGAGTCAGGAACCTGTAGCTCCAGAGTTCACTAGAGTTTTCACAATTTTTTTTTTAACTTATAGCGAGGAACGAGTCTTGCTCCAGCTGGGGCAAGCTGACCCTACAGGTGGGTTCCCATAAAAAAAAATCTAAACCTGGATGACCTCTGTGCGTCAGAGCTCTGAAATTCTGTTTTGTGAAGCCAGAGCTCCAAGGATGATGCCCTTGGATGTGGTTTTGCTGCCATGGTGGGGAGCCAGACCTCGGGGCTTTCCCTTGCTGCTCAGTAACACTGGCTTTTTGGGCCACTCAACTCACTGATATGAAAGCAAATTTCAGAGACCAGCTGCCTGTTTCATTATTTAAATGTTATTTTTCTGTGGTTTAGAGACCTATTTTATTGAAATGTACAGTTTAGCGGACATTTTTTAAAAAGAGACTATGTGTCAGCTCACACTTCTGGGTGATAAGTCAATAACTGTGCAGTATGCTCAAGTATTGCTGGGACGGATACATTAAAATAGTAAATCAAACAGGAGAGACTGGGATAAGACCACAGAAGATTTGTGTTTATTACAGCAAAGCCACATGCCAGGACCTTGGCACTAAAGCAGTGAATTAAATGAGTCAAAGACTAAGCCGCATCTTTCACGGGTATGTGCAATTACATGCAGATTCAGTTACCTTGAAAGAATTTGACAGGAGAAAATTTAAACTAAAAGTTTCTGATTGATCAATAAATCTTACTTCTCATGACTCATATCTCTGTCTCCTGACTAAAAATAGGCCTTTTTTTTCTTTTTTTTTTGTGCAAGCACATACAGACAAGGTATAAATCTTCCATAAAAAAAGGAAAAATATGAAATTTCATAATGTTCATTAAATTAAATATTTTCTGTTAATATTCTTTTCCATTGCCTAAGACATTCCATTCCCAAACACAAAAAGTTTATATCACAACTAGCTCAGTCATGAACTTTTTATTTTGTCAAAGCTTTTAACCTTTAACAACACAAAGATGTCTTTGTTATTCACAACTACTACACTATAAATTATAAAGTCCTCCTTTACTACAAGAAGGCTTTGAAGGTTTCTTATTTTTGCTTTATCTGAAGAACTCCTTGAACATTTGACTGAAAATATAATAATAATGTTTCAAGAAATATTACTGATTATCATTTTTGAGGTTCCTGTCCTCATCTGAAACTTTATAGTCTTGATTTGTAAAGAATTAATTCCATAAAAAAAACTAGAGAAAAGTTCAATTATTGAAAAAAAATAATCTCTGCATACTTTAAGCAAATCAGAAATTAGATCTGTGTCTAATCATTTATTTCCCTGTAATAAATATTCTTGCAAAAGCTGAAATCTTTTTATGAGGTATATTTTAAATAAGACATTAAAAACATATATGATTAAAAAAAGAATGGAGTCCTTGGGAATGGACAGAAAGCAGGGAAGAATTTTAACTCTATTGGGGCCTTTTTAAGACTCTGTAGAGGGTCACCACCATGCTTCATTTTGGCAGTTTGGTTAATTAACTAATCTAATTCAGGTTTTCCAGTCTGGCCTCTAGAGGCGCTTGTCTTTCTGATTGTATTGAGATTATAGAGAGTCTTGTATCACAATAGTAGATAACTATTAAGAGAGTGAAATTTAGTACAGTTGAGTCAAAACTTAACTTTAATAATAACTCTAATAAGTAACTTTCAAAAAATCTTTGATGTTATGAATGTTTAACATTGTAACTATAATTGTTATGGAAAGTCTTTTTCTATTAATACTGTCTATTAATACTGTCTTCACAGACTTCCCTAATGGGCACTAGGGACCCTTCTTCTGTACTTTTAAACTAGTCTGGATCCTGCAGGATGACAGTCTGGCTGTTATGTTTTGTCTTAAAAACAAGCAAACAAATAAAACCTTTTTAACATGTTTTCTGGACTTACATCATAGGCTTAAACTAATTGACAAGATTGATTAAATCAAGCGAGAACAATGAACAAGAGATAATGATCTTGTGACTTCTTTAATGTCAGAAAATAAAGAGGGTCATTCATTAATATGACTGACATGGTGTGACATGGTTCTTGTCCTCAAAGATGAATAACTTTGCCTCTCAGAAGAGAGATATTATTGGGAACAGTCTCTGCCTTGTTCTATCCACCCAGTCATATGCAAACTTTGCCTGGGAGAGATGGGTAGAGACAAAGACCCTGCTTGGGACCTCAGTAACAATTTACAAAGTCGAATTTTCCTCAGCCAGGTAACTTTTCTATACTCTCATCCTATTTATTTTTTTAGCACAGATATAGATACCTCCTAAGTGCCTTTTAACCTGCATGAGTTCAACTACATCTCTGTGAAAGATGAGTTACAAACCCAAAATACTCAAGAGGTTCAAGTTCAGAGGAAGTGTACTCACTGGGACAGCACTTATTCCAGTGTAAACTTGCTCCTACACAGATACAGGAGTCCCTCAGAAGAACTACAGAGGCCAAAGAAAGATGTGATTACCACTTACTCAAGCCCGGGAAAATAACTCCTGCAGCCTGTGTGTTGGATCCCGATTTCTAAACCTTGGAAAGGTCCAGATGGATAGCTTAACTAATCCTCTATGAAAAATATCATCAAACATCTGTATGTTTCAAAGTCAATAAAGCAAAGGGAAAGAACATATGGCATTCAATTAATGAAGAGTGAAAGTTCCCCCGAAGGCATGCAAGATCCTGCATCCTCATGGTCCTGGGCTTCCTCCAGCCAGAGGACTTTCATCAGACTCAAGGCCAGTCATATTTTATAGGGGAATTCCCTCCCTGTTTTTGTTTGTCGAGTACTGTTGTCTCTGCCTACACGGAGAGTTGTCAGTATGTACAAATGTAAGCAAATGTGGGCAAGTTTTCAACATTTCAGGTCCCATGCAGGAATCTGCCCTGAGCTCGGTATTACCATTCCCCTGCAATCTGGCAATCGTATTGCATGGTGAAACCCCTCATGTGCGCTGTGACAGCCAGAAGCAAATGTTTCCACAAGCATTTAATTTCCTTTTCTTACTCTGTGTAGAATTACTCTATATATACTCACTCAGGTACCTTTGAAGAGAAAGTGCTGTTTGCTCCAAGGCAGAGAGCTCAGGAGGGCGGTTTCTAGCCCTTAATATCTGCAGCAATTGGCATGTTTTGCAAGCTAGCTTGGATTTAACTCCAGTGGTCTGGTTACAAGGCCTGGGTTTAGAAAATGATCTGCATAGGCAGAGAGGGACTGCTCTCCTCACTTTGAGGAGGAAGGAAAGCCAGCATCACTGACAGCAAGAGAGTTCAGTGGTCCTTAGATTTTCCACTCTACCATCCACTTATTCAGTTATTAACAAACAAACATTTGAGATGGAGAGAAACTCACCTTTGAAATGTTTGGATGAAAAAAAAAAAAGAATTTTTAATAGGAAAATTCCTTCCTTTTAATTCAAAATATAAATACCTTCAAAAAGATTTCTCCCTTATTTTGTGAGAAAAATGACTTAACGCTGCCTTTCTTTACTCTTTTCTTCTCCCTCTTTTCTGCGTCCTACCAGAAAACTCTCTTCATAGATCAAAAAAATATTTTCCAGCTTTTCTCTGTACTCCTTGAACTTATTCACTACTAGCAGAGAATGCAGCAGCTCTGCCAAGCCCTTCACCAGGCAGATAAAGTAAAGCAAGTCTCATTGAAGCCTCACTGGGAAGAGTGTAGGATTTCTGGGCCTGTGATGTAGTGACTATGGTTCAGAAACATTTAAATTAGTGATTACCTAGGGCAAAGAAGTACTTCATGAAAACCTCAGTAAAAGGTCCAGATGGGGTCGGGAATAACCTCTGACACAAGAGACACTGTACAGCATGTCATGATGCTGATTCAAACATGATAATAATAATAATAATAAGGATTCAAACATGACAAATAGTACATACTGCTGCTTTAAATTTGTGTTAAATAATAAAGCTTTTATATAGAAATAAAGAATAATGTAAATAAGTTGTCTGAATTTTTACCTATTATTAATTTGAGTGATATATATGTTTTTTCTCTTTCCTTTAGTAGAGCTTTTCTAGGGATATAATCAATCAGTGGGGGGCTGGATGCATCTAACATTTTTTCTTACCTGTTGGCATAATTTTCTTGCCCTTTTAAAGACAGTCTCAGAAATCACCATCATATATGAACAAGGACCAATTTTATACTCTCATATATGATATTAAATACATATTTCCTTGTCCATTACTTATAATTGTATTTAAGCAATTACAGCAGGGCACATCCAGAAGGCTGTTTCCAGAATAGGTACAGAAAGCATACTAGCTCTTCACTGCATAATTAAAACTATTTCTAACAAGTTAACCCAGATCACACTGAAATCAGAACAAGTCCTTCAGTAACTCCCGGAGCAGCCCTTGGAGAGTAAGTTGTACCATATTAATCTCTGGAAAAGTTAAACAGGAGCTGCTCTGAGACCTCCTCATTTTAGGCAGTTCTACTTAATGATAGATAAAGCTGTGGAAAAAAAATCTGTTGTTTCCTGGCATCTCCTTGTCATTTTATGTGAAACCTAGAAAGACCTGTTACTGCAGGACTTGGCCGATGCACACATTCCTGATGATACGATTCTTACGTGGTGAACCAAAAGCAAATCTAAGATTAAATTGTGCTTCAGTAAGTGTTATCCTATGAGCTTTTTCATTTTGTTTTATTTCTCTTTTTCTGAACTCTGTTTTGACGCCAGACAACAATATCATCTAACCGAGGGCTAAAGACCAAGCAATACAAGCGCACTGTGTATGAAGGCAATTGCCTTTGCTTCCCAGTGATAAACCATATGAAAGACATTACAGCTTCTCCTTATTATTCATGGGACTAATCCAAAGCCCATTAAAATCAATAGGGAACTTTCATTTTAGTGACTGTTTAAAAACATGAGTTAGGAGATTTGTGATGCAAGGCCAGTAGTTTCAAAGGGGTCAGGAAAGAAATTTAGGAGATGGGCAGATGATAAAAAAAATAATAAAAAGAAATCAAATAGCCACTCAGTTGATGAGTTATACTCACCCGCACAGCCACTGCAATTCACAGTGTACAGTCTTAATTTATTATCAGAGTAAGGATTAAAAAACAAAGTTTATTTAATGCATTTTTGCATCTTGATCTAATGGATTTTGGAAGGTTGCCTGCTCATGATGCTTTGTTTAAGGATTCAGCTTGCCCATTTGCAACTTTCTGAAAGGTTCAGATTCACAGCTAAAGGGTATTCTGTGCTAGTAGGGCAGGGTAGACTCCTCTTACAGCTGTCCTGCTTCCTTCAAAATGCTACAGCATTCACTAGAAAGAGAAGCAGAGCAGGACTTTTCATGGTTAGTTGCCTAAAGATCCAGAGTTCCTCCAGATCATTAAATCTGAAAATATTGTACAGAATAGACAGTAATCACAGCTTCAGAAGAAGAGACAGGGAAGTTCAAACAATGAAACAAGTGCCTATCTTTAAGCAGGAATCTCAGTTCTAGCACATTTTCCTAGCAGGACTCTACCTTCTAGAAGTCCATGCTTCCTAGTTGTTTTTGTTCAAAACAAAGCAAAGACAAAACAAGGGTGCTGCTGTTTAGGACTGAGGTGCAATGGCCAGACTGAGGGTCCAGAAAATTCTGCAGCACTTGGTCTTGACAATGCACCTTGGCTTTGCCAGAATTTTGTGATTAGTACATTCAGACACTTTTCTTTATGTACAGAATGCAGCCGTTCTGCAAACTTAAGATACAGAACAAAAAAGAAAAACACACTTTTAAAACCAGCCTGACAACTGCAACTAAATCAATCATCCACTCAGTTTGCAGATATTTGTAACATCAAGTAATTTAACAAACACCTTTTATTCATAACAGCTCAAGGCATATTTGCTTTAAAAGCACTCCAGCAGAAAATACCAACATTCCTTCCCCACTGAGACCCTTGTATAAGGAATGCACTTATAACTGTAGAGACTGAAAAGGGTTGAATATTCACTAAGGTATAATTTTCATCACTAATCATAAATTTCTGAGGGAGTTATGCATAAGTACAGGCAAATCAATAATAATTTCTTGAGAAGAAATATTTAGGAATGACAAATAAATGATTACCGCACTCTGATATTACGGTTAATCTGCAAATAAATATCTTATAAGTGTTGACTTTCCTTTATACTCTTGCCCATTATCATTAAGCTATAAAGTGGGAACAGGTGCTTGGGCTCCATCATTGGCAAAACATCTACTCAGAAAAAAATAGCCAGAAAATTCCGCTTCTCAACATTTCCATCCCCACTGTGTCTCAGAGGCCATGAAGTGCTGAAATCTAGATGGATACGCCCAGTAGAATAAATTGTTCATAGGGTATTGCTTGGGAATATTTTAAATTAGACAGAATTAGGTTTCTTTATTTTTTCCGCAGTTCTGAGCCAGGAGAGAATCTACTGCAGGACATGAGTAAGTGAATAAAGATTGCTAGGACTTACGCCGATATGGCTGAGCATGACCACATTATATACTTTCTCTGTACAATTATGGTGAGTGTTTATTAGTTTACTAGATCTAGCAATCTATCTGGTATTCCTTTTCTTAAAAAAGGAAAAAGAAAAAAAATCCAAATTTCATGCCATATAGAGATTATAATCTAACTGAGCGAACCCTAGAGTGAAGGATAGGATTAATATTTTCAGAGAATGCCTATGTTAGGTATTTAATCCATGAGATTGTATAGCTGCAGCCTGATGAAGCATCTGTTTAAGCCAAAAGCGCCCTGCTGGCTCTGTGTCTGCCAGTACCAGCAGCTCCGGCAGTCATTTGTTTCTGTGTATGTTGACAGCTGAAAACAGGGCTGGTCCGAGTGCCGCGCGTGCGCAGATACACACGCGGTGCGTACGTATCAGAGCTGATCCGATCCGATAGTGCAGGTGGGGCTTGCCAACTCAGACCAGAGTCTAACCTCTAAACACATCCCACTGATATTCTTGCTTCCTTGTTTTAGCCATTATATTAGAAATGGTTTTGGTAAGGAATGAATAGCTGGCAATTGTTTTATGCAGAGAGGGACATAGGGTCCTATGTGAAATAAAAAGTTTAAGAAAACAGGTTTAAAAATACTGGTGAACATCAGAAGTAGCTGAGAGAGTACTGAGTGAAGGAAAAAGATCTTTCATCTGTGTATTGTTAGATCTATGGCCTTGGTAGCCTGAAAATAAATAAGAATGAAAATGATGTGCCCCCGTTCTTTCTTTCCTTTTTTTTTTTTTTAATTTTTTTTTTCCTCTCAAGGCTATTTAGTGGAGTATGGGATGCAGATCAGAACCCTTTAATTTTATGAATAAACCTGGATGGTAGAATTCAATCATTCTCTTTTATTTCCCAATGAAAATAATACACCTTATAGCAAGAAATATGTGGGCCATAAATAGAACTCTATAAAGAGGCAAATTAGACTAATGTGATTTTTTTTTGGCCTGCTGTTTAAAATTTTCTCATTTTATTTTTAATTCTCCCTCTCCATATTAAATTGTAGTTTTTACAATACATTGTATCACAGTGAACAGGTATAATTGTAACAGATTAGAAACACAGTTCACCACAGTGAACACTGTGCAACTTTCCAGAACTGTGTCTCAGTGCTAATTACCAAAGAATATTAAGAATATGTTAAAGTGGTATTTCAAATAGAGGAGAGGGGCTCTTAAACTACAGTATAAGTAAAAAGACCATGTTAATAACATCATTCTATTTTTCTTCACAAATTACAATCAAACAGGAGTGGTGACTGTAAAATAACAGGTCAAAATGCCCAAGTCAAAATTGATTTCCCCCAAAGTTCAAGATTACATGAAACATTCTGAGCAATATGAAACTTCTTTCTTTTTTTCTTTTTTTCTTTTTTTTTTTTTTAAATATTGTTTGCTGGGAAGTATTTATGGCTATGCTCTTTTATACCCTATTTTCAAGATTTTTTTAAGGTCAGTTACAAAGAAGTAACTATTTTTCCCCATACATTTCTCACAGACCTATTGGCCTAAATATAAAAGAGATGAAGACATAACTGACTACCTATTATCAGCTTTTGTGTTACCACTACCAAATTTGGAACATTATGCTTATTTTCAAATCAGTGAGTTATCAGTTGTGCTATACCTAGCACAGCCTACTGTAACTCAAACACACATATTCTAACAAGGGCAGAGTTCATAAGAACAGTAACTGCAGATATCAGCAAATGCCTTCAAGCATCCTTCTCCTTAAGCTTCACATAGCATTTTTTCCCTCCTGACTCTGTTTACTTAGCTATGGTTGTATTGTAGTCAAATCTTAGAACATCGCACATCCAAAGAGTTCTTAATGCTAAAGTTCCTGTCACACACTGAAAGGCAATAAACTTTTTCTGAGCTTGATCTGAAGTCTATCACCCAAATAATTTACAGCAATCTTTAAATTATTTTTAATTTAATTTCATACAGATGAAGCTGGAATAGTGAATCACAACAGTAGAGAGATTAACCAGAAATTGATCTCCTTCCATGTTTCTGCCAGTAGTTAGAAGTAAAGTCATCACTGTATCATTTACTCTTCATATAAGAAGAATATACATAAGGATATGCAACCGGTTATGTACGTGGAAAGATAGACATGTATACACACACTAAACAGAATATAGGTTTCCATCTGCTGAATAAACAAGCAAATTCACAGAACTGAGTGTTCCATAACTTATAGGAGAAATTATAGACATCAAAGCCAATTTAAGTGTATCATGAAAATTCTAGCTGTAAAGGCAAAAAACACTTTAAAAAGACTAATATTCATAAAGTTGATCTGTCACTAGATTTTTTTTTAAACCAGCCACAGGTAAGCATCCACAGAACTGTTTCTGGATTCTTAATGCATTCTTAACATATTATTTTTATAAATGTATTCTACAAACCTGTGTTGATGGCAATAGTTTTTAAAAATACAAAGTATATAGAAATCATCAAACTACACTTGCCTGAAAAAAAAAAAGAAATCCGAAGTAAGTACTCTGACACATGGAGAGTGGTTCACCCCCAGTGGTGCCAACATGTAGCACTGCAGACTGTTCCCCAAACCTAAGCAACCAACCTGGAATTTGAAAGCTAAAATTACATAACGTGAATCTAATCCCAGGTATAATGCACTTCTTAATTCCCTCTGCAGCATAGTCTATACATACTTTCTCTCTTAATAGCTTTGAAAATATTCATATCATATTACACCTTAAAAACAATATGATTTGGGCCTCAGGCAAAGCGAAGAATCAAACTTCAAAGACATAATTTGAGCTTTCGTATTTTGGGAAAATTCAGTATTTTGTCAAACAATGGAGTGTTAGATCTATCAGCATGAAACCACTTTCACAGACTTCTTCAGGCAGGCAAGTCGCCGCTTCTCTCAGCAGAGAAAATGACATAGAGCTATATTGCATAGAGCTGAGGAAACTGAGAGGAAGGAATCACAGAATTGGCAGTTCAATTAAAATATTATGCTAACATCAAGAAGGTAAATCAGTAAAGCTCATATAAAGATTAAAATACATAAATATATATATATATTTTCTCCTCTTAAAATTAAGCCATATCTATGGCAGAAAACAGGTCATATTTTGGTGTGTAACCCCACAGAGAGACAGGGTTCTGAGGACTCACTGTACTATGTCTTATCTTATCTCCGAGTGTGCTTAGGAGTGCCTTATGGAACAAATTTGTAGAGAATTAAGAGATACCAACATAGCAATCAATGAGACATAGGAACCTTTTTATTTATTTTTTTCCTCATCCTTTAATTCAGCTGTTTTTTTTTTTGTTTGTTCTTTTTTTAAAGATCTTTCTATTCTTTTTTCTTTCTAAAAGTATAGATCTTGCACAAACATTCAAATTTCATTAGTCAATTTTAGAATAAAAAAGAACATGATCTTTTTCTGTCCATTGGGCTTCATTGACCCCATAAGGCTGATTTTCAATGTAAATATTCAGCGGCCAGAAGCAATTGCATTTCTAGGATCTTCAAAGGCCAAATGATAGAATCATTTCAAGGGACATCTCTGCAATGGTTGGTATTTGCCATAAAGTACTCACAGATTTTTGAATTTTTGCAGCAAGCTTACCCCTGTTCTCTGGGAGCACAAGCATAAGCATCATTGTTCCTTTGGGGCTAGTTGTCATGATTTGAAAGGTTGCCAGCCTGGTTTGGCAAATACTTTGTTCCTGGAAAAAACATGGATGGCCAGTTATTGTCTAATATACAAGGCCCTAAAAACTTTCCAGCTGTGCAAGACTTTGATTTAATGCAATATGTAGGAAATAACAGAGGGTTTTGAAGCAAAGCCTGGTGCAGCAAGGATTATATTGACATTCTGATTCTGTTTTAGCTATGTGTGTCAATACTGTAAGGAACTTTTTCCAGATTATAAGAGTGCTAGCAGATCATTAAGGGTATTTATCCAATAAAATCTCTGATGACTATTAACTACTCAGCCTCCTTTTATGCAGTCATTTATTTTAAAAGATCTTTTAAAGGGACTGTTCCTCTATGTATAAAAATAAGGAAAACAGCATGACAGCAAAGACTTCAACATGAATCTCCCCATCAGAAGCCAGAATGTTCTATGACACACTAACCAGTTTTCTTTCCTTCAGAGGTTGCTTTTTATGTAATGTAAATGCTTAGAAATCTAGAAATCCCAAGATATCTCTGAATGACCCCAATATTTAGCATTCTCTAAAAATTATCATCTATTTCTTAAGAGCCAGAAGTCCAGTGCTTAGGTAACTCAGCACAGAACCCAGTGTGCATGTGCCATCTGGTTCTGATTCGAGCAAGCCAAAAAATTCAGATCTTCTGCTCTTTGTGCACGACCCTGTATCACAAGATTAAGAAGTTTTCAAGGAACAAGGGAGGAGGGCAGTGAAGCTATGAAGGTATTATATGTCATATAAAACTCCTTTCTGAGCTAGAGAAAACCAATACATGACTGGGATATTCCTGCTAAGTAGAGGTAGTCCTCCAAACACGTGGCCCACTGCCTGCCAGGGCTGGACAGGGAATATAAGATCCTAATGAGTCAGTGTCCTAAAGAACAGCTCTCTTGGCTTTCCTTTGTTTTTATTAAAAATGGGTTAGAAAAGAACAGAATAATTTGTTGAAAAAAGTTGAGGGAAACATTTCATCCAATCCCAAACAAATTGTTGTGATTGTCTAAAAATGCCACAAAAATTAGTTTCATTTGCCAATTTTATATGAATGAAACAAAAATGCTATGTGTGCAGCCCTAATCCTAGGCTGGGTCTAACATGGAACAGGACAATTCTAAATGCACATTTTTGTGGAACAGGAAAGCCATTTTTGTCCAGCTATAGGAATAATTATGAGAACATAATATAACTATTATGTGTGATGATGTGATTATGCATATTGTCTACAGATGTGAACCAGTGGAGGTCTACTAAGTTCAGCTGGATTCTGGTGATTTGCATTTGTTGGTGGTTGCTGTATTTCAGATGAAACAAACTAATCTGACTGTTTGCTTTCAAAGATCTCAGAACACTTTGGAAATTTTGATCACTTTCTGTTTCAAAATTTCACACTTACCATTGTGGTAAGATCCGAAGTAAGTGTAAAGTAGTCATATATTAAATAGCTTATACAGCTTAAACAGCAAGAGACCAAGTCACTGATAAAACAGAAATCAAGGGTAGCACAATCTTTAAAGATGAACTTTCCCTTCTAGGGTAGAAACATACATAAAAATAGGCACTAGGTGGAAAAAAAGTGCTCTTGACTCTACAAACACAGGTTTTCAAATCACTATAATTCAATGTATTCTACTTTTAATGACCCACTAATAATGAATTTGCTTGGAATTGTATTTTAGCATCAAACACATATTAGTTACATGAAGTCCAGGTTATTTTCTGGGGATATTTAAGGCACAGAGCTACATAATGATAGACTTGTGAGCAGCAACTTGTCAAAAGGAGGGAAGATGAAAAATTAGAATGAAGGATGAGGAATCTGACCTACCTGCAATAGCTTTTGTTGTGGAATTAGGCTTTCCATTACAACCCTTGCTACTGACCAACTGTACTTTGCAAAGCCTGAAAAAGTTCTGGTTGTGAGAAATCTTACGGTTATGAAACACAGCAAGTATCTTCTCTATTTTCCATCCTTATTTCTTATGTGATACTATGAATTCCACAACAGGCTTTCATGATTGTCCATTGCTCTTTGTAAATGGAATCATCTAAAGTTAATTTAAATTTTGTTTGGCGGGAAGGAATTTGTCATTGGTCAAACTTACCTAGAGACAGAAGAAACAGCAAGAGGTCGTGGATGAACCTATAAGAAGCCAGGCAGTGAAAGCAGTGAGTGGCAAGTCAACAGCACCTGTTATTCTGATTTCTGTAAATCACTGCTCTGCTTACTCGGAATGAACAAAGTAGGAACAGCTGTCCTGGTAGAAATCATTTCTTCCCACTTTCTTGACTGTTGAACTTTCTCCTGTCATGCAGATTGATGTCAATGAAATTGTTGTAGGTTAGCATGCAGGTGCCTTTGTATTGTCAAGTAACCTCTAACAGGAGAAGTTTTAGAGACATCAGCCAGCAGAGAGGTTTACAGCCATGTGCATGAGTCAAAAGACAGTATCAGTAAGCAGTGTAAAAGTACAAGGGTCTCTGCACTGATTTCTTCCTCCCCCTGCCACCCAAGGAGGAAAACCTCAAGGGAATATATCAAAAGATGCACTTCATGGAGGTTCTGCCTTCTGCATAAGGGTCCCACACAAGGGTTACTCTGGTTTTATAAACCTGCCTGGTCTAATTAAGACTTGACTCTGTAAAGTTCCGCAACAAAAGTCTGTTATTTGTAAAACCCACATGCTTTTATTTTCTGCACTTACGCAGTTTTCTACTTCCCTACTTTTAACTTCCTTTAGGAACAATGAGATCCAAATTCTGTGAGGATGAGATATTAAATCTTTATGGGAGCAGATGTTGCATGTGTGCTGACTGCATGAATTATCAGGTATGAGACTCTTAAAGAGACTGGCTTTCTTGCCTACAAACATTATGTGACTTAATAAAATGTGTTTTATATACTACAAGATATGTGTGTGTTTGCAACTGGGCTGTGCTGCATTAAGTCTGAAGGCCCTGAATAACTCAGAGAGAAAACAAGAGCTGATATTAAATTGTAACAGTAAGAACATCTACATAAAAGACAATGTAATTACTAAAAGGGCACTGCCTTATCATATCAAACTGTATGGAATTGCTCACTGTGATTTACAGTTTTTGTTAGGACTGGAAGGCTAAAGTCTGTGCGGAGGTGAACTGTTATTTGTCTATTGACTTCCGAGGAGTTGTGCCTGCTTGTACCACAAAATGTAATTATTTTTATTTTTATCACAAATTATAATTCTTATTGGGAAAACACAATACATTATAGTAGTAATAAAATTTCTCATGTTTCCTATTTTTAAAAGCTTGAGAAGATATCTTACAAAAGTTTCCTACAATTCAAAGGATGTATTTCAGAAGGAGAAGATAATGGAATATATTAAAATTCTAAGGCCACTTATATTGGAATTAGTACATCAGAAGATAAGCTTATTGAATTATGAATTCAAATCCCCTAGACTGTATCCAGAAAACATTATCCAGATTACTGAAGTTTAGCCCTTCACCTGAAGGGTGAGCCAGTGTTGTCTCATGTCATGTGGAGAAACCTCCAGCTTTGGAAGAAGCTGGTGTCTGAAGACTACAGATAAGGGCCTGCTAAGGTCCATTTGCAAACTTCTTTAGGTTTTAGTTAGTCATTCTTCCATGGATTCATTACACATTTAAAACAAATTTACTACTAACAGTTCTTGGGTGGCTAGCAGAGCACAATTTCACTTAAGCAAGGGAGATTATGGAAAAACATATGGACACATGAGCAGAATTCACCTGCTCAGGACGTAACTTGTGCATCCAGAAATTAGATATCTAAGTCTGAGCTAAATTTTATATTCATTTCTTGCAGTCACTGGAGAGAAAAAAAGACACCTTCCAAAGGGGACCTCTGACCTGGTAGGTTAGAATTGCTCTTCAGGGTATCCATTTCCCTCCACAGACTATAAAATCTTGGACTTGGACTTAAAGTGTTAATGACGGACATTCACACCTTGGTTGCTTAAGTTCTGCTAATTCAGACTGTAAACTTCATTTTCTGATATACAGAATCAAGATGTCACTTTTATTTTTTATTTTTTATTTTATTTTATTTTTATTCTCAGATCAATATATCCAGTTTTGAGTTAAAATATAATGAGAACTGCTGAATTTGGACTAAGCATTCTCACAGTCTTAGTGGAAAAAATCACTCCTTTAAAACATTATTTTTCAACATTCTTTAATTTTGGAATATTCAGCTCACCTGAGATGTAGCACTGAAATCCTGCCTGTCCAAATTCATGTCTGGACTTACAAACCTCACTCAGTCTGGGACTGGGAGGAGGATGCTTATTGCTTACTTCTTGGTTGGTAGTAACCCCTGTATACATTAAACAGATAGCTCTGTTAGCCCTCTGCCCTAAATGGCCTTCAAAGAGGCAATATGTGGTTCTCCTACAAAGAGCTGAGAGGCAGATCCTGGTAGGATGAGCTCTTTTGTTACAGGAAATCCCACATGTTGGAATATGGAATACAGATGGAATACAGAATTAGGTTTATCAATCTAAAAGAAAATTGTCATTGCTCCCTGTATGGGACTGGATGTATCATTTCCGTTCACCTCTCACCATGAGGGAGAAGTGGAAGTATTAGTATTGAAATGTTTTACTTATAAGGTTGTTTTGGTTATTTGTTAATTCTTATGGAACACTTCAAGGTGGATTATTATATAAAAGTAGTAAATATCACCCATATATAAATTTAGTTGTGATTCATAAAAATAACTCCACCAAGAAAAGGATTTATTAAGTTTGCGTGTATGAGTTTTGTTTTGTTTTTCTTTTTTAATCCAACTGATGAAATACTTTGCAGCTGTTTTTGGAAGCAATGATTCTAAGCACACAATTCCATAGGATTTATTAATACTTATAATGATGGTCACTTGATAAATTTTTTGTATTTCTTTTTTAATTTTCTTGTTAATAAGCCAATTAGAGTATTTAAATTTAAAAATATTCAAAGTTTCTGCCTAAGGGCAAAGAATATTATGCGGAAAAAAGGATTTAGAGAAAGGTTCTGCATGAGAAAAAAAAAATATTTTGATACTATTAAACTTTCCCCAGTAAATGAGTCTGATATTTGTGTTACCTCATATTAAAGGTACTACAAGCTTTCTTGAGCAGCTTAGCATATGCCTAATAATTACTGTGAAAGTACAAGGAAATCTGCCATTCCAGTTTGCTTAGATAAAGTTTCTTTGAACTGGTTTCCAACACTGAACTCCATTCATAGTACATTTCATTCTAACAGAGTTTCCACTGTCTAATGTAGATGAGTAGTTTGCATAAGTTTTATAAAGCACCACATATGGCATTACACACGCTATTTGTAAAAATCAGTGCATAAATTATATACTCTTCATCAAAGGCCTTTATACTCAGACATAAGATGAGACGTATTTTCAACAAGATGATACTTTCAATTGGGGCAGAGTTTTCTACTTATTTTTTTTTATGTCTATGACTTTTTAAGATATCCCCAAAGGCTTATTTCATAGCGCTGTTTTGCAGTCCAACAGCATATTAGTTTGTATAATACTCATGTACAAAATTTGAGAAAATTAAGTAATGTTCTGCCTCAAGTCCCCAGCGTATGAATGCAGCTGTCTATGGTTTGAAGTTCAAGAAAAGCTATACCATACAAGAAACAGAAGTGCTTACCACTGTCTTAATTCTTTGGGGAAAAAAGAGTAAATTTACAAAATTCATAGAAGCCAAATTGCAATCATAATATATCAGTCAGAGCTGGATTTATTCACTCTTCAGGTGGAAAAAAAATCATGTTTTTCTGTCTTTTGTAAGACACAAAACTTATGTGTACTATTAGAGAAAAAGGCTTTTTAAAATTCAAAATACCATCCATAGTTTGAAAAATTGAACCACATGTAGTATAGGTCAGATCTGAATGACATTGCATTACTGAGAACAATATATGCTTTTTTATATACTTGTTCCAAATAATGCATGGTTTTCTACTTATTTTAAATTAATTTATAAACAGTATATCTAAATATATTCTCATAATTTGATTTTTTACTGTCTGATTTGAAAGATATGGCAAAATTCCTCGGACCAAAATACAAAATATCTCTTTCCAGATCAATTTGATGAGGAAATTCCTGTGATAATAATATTTAACCAAAGTACAAGAAGAACGGACTTGCACATCCATTCTGACAGTTGTGGATAGACTGAGTGGTCTATGGTTATGGACAGCTTCATGTTTATTTAATCCCTTCCTTCCTAATACCTTTCTACTCACTTCTGTTTTGGTGGAGAAATGTCAGAATAAGCATTGAGCAATGTGGAAGAAGACAAAAAAATCTTGAAATGTAAATTTAGAGGATTGTTTAATATTTAAAACCTTTAATATTTAAACCTTTTAAATAAGACAATATTACATTTAGCAAGTTCTAGAACCCCATATAAATTAAATTTAATTCTGTGATGTAAGAGAGGAAAAATAAGACATTTTGTTAGAATTTCTTAAAATATTAGTCAGCTTCTTCTTGCAATGTGTGGAATCAGCATAAAAGAATTGTAATAGGAAGATCACAGTTTTGCTCAACTCTTCTCCATTATGTGCCTTTTGAACATGCTCTTACTTTTGGTTACTTTTCAGAATATGAAAATAAGACTAAGTCCATTTTTTTCCTTTGCCAAGGACAGCTATCTGGAAACCTGATAAGACTACCCATTTTCCCAGGACAGTTGTGCCATCAGAGGAGTTGCCTTTCTTTAATAGGCCTTTCTGGTTACCCAAGAGGACCTGAGAGAGGCTTTTGAGAGGGATGATGTAAAAGCTGAATAACTAGATCCAACATAAGCAGTAACTTTTCCTGTTACACAGTCATCGAAAACAGGCATCTCTCAGTTCACCTGAAAGTGAACTCTGTCCTTTCAGGTAATATGGAATCTTCAAATGACAAAATTGTTCTCCTTGAAAGCGGCATTTGCTTCAAATTGCTTTTTACTCCTTCTTCTAAAATCCCAAGTGAGCAAAAGCCAGCCTTGTCCAGAGGAAAATAGTTTCCACAAGAATCAGACATATAAGAATCAATCAGAACCTTAGGGTGAATTTTTCTTCCATGAACTTTCCTTTACTAAGTCTTTTTTTTTACGTGACAGAGCAGAAGAAACTATGTTCTTTATTTAACTTCTTTTCAGAGCCATAAGTACCTGCACATTCAGAATTTAGTTTGGCTGAATAATCATGTGTGTTTTTTGTTATTATTATTTTTTAGAAAACTCTGGTTAGCATTACTTACAAACTTTCCCCTTTCAACATTTTTTTTTCAGGTAAGTCTTCATCACACACACAGTGGAAGCTATTGCTTCATGACCCATGCTTTGGGATCTTGCTGGCTAATCACTCTGGGTCAGTGCATCTACACACAGAATCTAAATGGAAATCACGAAAAGCTGAAGCATGCTCAAACTGCACGTGATATTTCAAAAATTCTATATGATAAATTCAAAATATGTTGAATAAAGTGGAACTAAGCATAGCTCTCTGCTAAATACCATGTACTTGTGGTAAAGGATGGCTAAGCTAGAGATTTTCATTGTAAAAAAATCAATGTTCTTGGAAGAACCTGAAACGTTCTGGAATTCTAGCATAGAGTAAGGCCCAACACACACTAGAACCCATAACGAAACATTTCAGATCAAATATCAAAATTGTACTGTTTTATAGTAGGAGGTGGAGAAAAATCAACATAGCTTTATCAAGCAGTTAGAAATTTCTCAATGAATTTTGGAAGTAGAAAGAAACATATCAGCTGCAGACAGCAGCAAGACCATTACTGTGAGGATCGTGATAGAGATGTAGGGCTGAGCATCCATACATAATAAGGCTGAACATAATAAGTATACACAACAGGATGAAAGTAAAAAAATGGAACAGGTAGAATATTCTGTGACTCACACATACACTGCATTATTTTGTGTTACTCAATTTTTCTTTGCTTTACAAAGATTTTTTGAGGTTTTCAAACCAGGCAAACATTACATGTTTTAGAGAGTAAATATGCATTGCCAGGGAGATAGATATTGTCCTAAACTGCATGAGAAGTGCAGTTTGAAACATTAAAACTGATGGCAGATTTCCCCTTTCAATTGGGAAATGATTCCCTTTTCTTCACAAACTACCTGATATACAGAAAATTAATACGGAAAGTAAGAATCATTTGAAATGATCAGGATTTGTTTGTATGTTTTTTTGTTACATTTCTTTAGCAAACATTAAGCTTAAAACCATTTAATTTAATGGGGAAGGAGGTATGTCAGAGCTGAAGGATTTTGAAAATTCTGTGTCCCTAAGTTGAATTTGTCGTATTGTCACAAAAATAAATAGCCATGAATTCAGTACAGTAGATATATGTGAAATATGCCATATTTATACACTTAAACCAAAGCTGAGCTCAAGCAGTTAGTGTTTCTTGTAAACTGGAGCTACCTTGAAATATGGGACATTAAAAATAAAGGTATATGGCTTTAAGAAACATTAGATGCTTTATTATTCTTTCTCTTCTTCTATATTTTAGCGAGGATTTTAAACTGACTGTTAGATTAAAGATTTCTTACAGATATCAGATTGCAGACACAGTGGAAAGCAAAACAATTATTGGGTGTTATCCATTAAGAAGAACTCAAAAGGTAACTGTTAACAATCTGCAACACCAGTGCTGTTGTGTGCTTTTCTCTGTGTCATAAACCCTCCCTCAAAGTTACCATAAAGTTTCATTCACTTTCAATGAGACAGGTTGCACATGTGATGGCTTATTTTACAAGCAAAATCTGCATGTAAGTTGTAAAGTGCCTGAATACTTGAATTGCGAAACAGAAAAATAAACAGTTGCAATTAAAGGATTGCATTCCAATATTGCTCCTATTTTATCATGCAACATAATTTTCTTATAAGCACTTCAGATAAAACGTGCCAAAATAAAAATTTTAATCTCTTCTGGAATGATAGAAGATGTGTGGATATTCTAATGATCAAAGCAGTGTTAACAGGTTGATTATGGAAAGCATTTTATGGGAAATCTTTTCTGAGCATATAACCTCTAAAGAAAAGTGTAACCATTGAAAGCACCTGTTTGGTTTAGTTATTCTTTATTTAAAAAGAAAAAAAAGTAAGAATGCTCTGTCGTTTTCTTCTTCTGAAGGTGTATTGTGTACACGAAACTTTATCCCTTTTACAGGTTCTGAAAACACCTATTAAGTTAGGATCGACATCTATCTTTTGATTAACAATCTGAGTATTTGGAAGCACCTTTTGAAACCTTTTTTTTTGGTAGTAAAATAAGTAAACATTAAAAAATATATATATTAACAAAGTCTTCTCTTCATATTCAGTGTACAGTTAACCTATTTTTTAATGTTTACTTATTTTACTACCAAAAAAAAAGGGTTTCAAAAGGTGCTTCCAAATACTCAGACTGTTAATCAAACTCTATTACTTAACCCAGATACAAGACGAAAGTTTAATCATGCAAAGTTTGCAGTCCTGGAACAAATGGTATCTACCAATGATGGTTTTAAGTACACATATTTTTAACAGTTATTTAAATTTATCATACTTTCTAAGGGAGTTTGTCATTTTAAAGATATTTTGTTAATGTTAAGTTTTTGGAAATGTATTGGATGCCTCAGTTGTATATGGACATCTTTATATTACTTCTATTTAAAAAATATTTTTAAACAAAACTGTGCTAGGCTGTGGAAGTTTTGGTCTGTCTTTATAAAGAATTTTTGTTTGTTGCTAATTAAAGACTGGAAACATCGTACTTTAGTGGAAAAGTAAAGAAGAAATTTGATATTTTATAGTAAGATTTAACTATAAAGCTGACTAGCAACCCACAGAAATGCAGGATTTAGGATGAGAAATGAGAAGAAATATCATATGTAGCAAGAACAAAATTAAATACTAATTATTCTACTGTTTTTCTATTTACTGATCAAAGCAAGGCAAAACCTGCACTGTCTTTAATGATCAAAACGGTTGGACTATGAAGTTTGCCAATTATCAACAGAAATCTTTTGGGCGCCCAAAATACCTGGTCAGAAACAGCTTCATATTGATTTTGAGGGAATAGTGCCACCTACTGAGCCAACATCAACCCTTTCTATGGCATTAGGAGGAAGTTCCTGCAACTAAAGACTGTTTTTTGAGATTTGGGGGATTTGGAAAAGTCTCTAATTCTTTAATCTCAGGACATTATTCTCTCTATGCTCCTGAATATTATTTGTTATTTTGTATATTTCTACCACCTTCAACTAGAAGCTGAACTTCTCGGATGTAGCCCACATCACCTAAAGGTGTCGCGCACTCTAGCACAGCAAGGCTTGAAGCCTGATGTAATATTGCAAATGCTATTGGGATAGACATGATGAAAAATACATCTCCAGGCTCCTAGATAAGCAAGGGAGTCCACCCTTTCCAGCTGAAGTTTATTGGCCAACCTCAACATTTTCCCAAATCAAGTAAGCTATGGGATTTGTTATAGCCTAAGATAAAATAAAATATATTCTATGTGTTGTGACAATATGCATACAACACTGTGTTTAATTTGCTTTCTTACTAGGCTCCCAAGAGGCAAGGGATGATCCAAGGAAAACAGAGATGCAGAAGGTTTGTCTCATTTTAAAATATTTTATTACACAGGCTTAATTATATTCCTTGAAGTCAAAAAATGACCTATGTCTTTGCTGTAAGTTCAGTTAGAAAGACCATAAATCAATAAAAAGAAATCCCAGGGAAATGAGCTGGAAAATAAACATTATTTTTAAGATGGACATTTTTATCAAAACAATCCACAGCCCGTTCAGGGTGAGATATGTGATGGCAAAAAGAACCACTCTGTTCTTCAGATTATCCTGTTAATTCAGGAGGAAGACAAAGACTCAGTGATTGCAGCTGTGGAGTTTGGCATCCTTAAAAAAATATGGAGGCATCACTAGTGACTCAATAGTTAAGATTACATTCTGATTTTCACAGAAAGCCACACTGAAATCCTCCCTTTGTCTTTTAATGACTGAATTGGTCTCCAAATTCAGCATTATAACTGTTACTGGGATATTTTTTAACACTTCCGCAGATTTCTTAGAAACAAATCTTGTTGAGAAATATATCTAAACATTCCTAATTTTCATTCCTCCTGCAGCTTGTCCTTTAAGTTTCTCCTAAGTGCACAGACACTTGCCATGATTCCTTCTGTTCCATATGCAGGAGTCTACACTTTCTGGTGAAGTTAGGGCATTTCAGTGCATGAAATCCTGGGATTATGGGGCTCCAGAGCTCTTGGATCTGGAGCTTTCAATCACAGTTCTGCTATTTTGTTAATCTATCTATCTCTTAAAGTGTAAAAATATAAAATATAAATATAAAATAAAATATAAAGTGTCAAAATATAAAAATCAGTTAAAATATTATCTGTGATTAATGACTGTGGTATTTGAGTTATAATTTGCCTCTGTATTTTCATCAGCTGCTGATGAATGAGGAAGACCAGAGAGGGAAAACTCCTGCATGAGATCTGCCTTTACCAAAGAATGAAAATTAGAACTGTGCAATTCTCACTCAGCTTTCAAATTCATTTCCGTTAGGGCAGGACAAACAATCAAAATACAAGATATTTTTTTGTGGAATGTAAAGTTCAAACCAATAATTTTGAAATATTGCTTCACTTTGGATCAACCAAGCATTAATTTGCATCTGTTTACTTTATTTAGTGCTGAATGGAAGCCATAGTTATTCTGATATTTGAGGGGACTCATTTTTATGTAGAGGATTCGTCTCAGGAGACGAATATTGCATTTGAATGAATTTGAACAGTATCATGTTCTAAATTATACTTTGGCAATTTGGACTTTTTCCCTGAAAACTTATTTGGAGTGTAATATTATAAACTAGGCTTCATTTTAGAATAAGTAGGCAAAGCATTAATTGGCAAGTAAGCTCACAAATATGCAAGATATACCCATTTTACATTCACAGGATTTTACACTTTAAAGGTAAAATGTACCTTAGCTTTTTGAAGTAACTTTGTTATCCCTATCCTTTTATTATGATTTCTCATGGAGAAAATCAATAAATCATTTAAAAACAACAAATCAAGATTTCAGCCGAATATTTCTGCTTTGATTCAAGAAGTTAAAATTTTAGAGCAGATTTCTGCCCTCCCTGGTTTAGGACCAGCAAACTGCTTACGTTTAACACTCATTGTTTAATTTATTTAAGGATAATTAAAAACACTACAGATGAGGTGCCTCTTTACAACTGAGCATATATACCTGCTTTGCTGACTCAGAAAGTTTAAACTGGTTTTGTAACCATACCAGAGGGAAAGGGAACACCTAATGGTTACAATGAAGCTGCAAATAAAGCAACTCTGCATATAGCTCATGAAAAGGTCTGTCAGTGGCATGGGAAAATCTGTACCTGATAGGATAGATCAATGAAAAAAATATGCTGAATTTAAAGATAGCTTCAGTAGCAATACTTAAAACACATAATGGAAAAAGATTATGAAGTATTTGGAGAGGAGAAAAGAGAAAAGAAGAGTAAAGAAGCTTTATCTTTCTTTTTTAATTAAGAAAATGTGTGGGAAAAGAACACAATAAACTCCCATCAGAATTAAAACAAAAAAAGAAAGTAAAATCTAGAAAGTCTTGTCAGGGGAGATTATGGGGGAAATAAATAAAAAAACTGGAAATACGGAAAACAAATATCTGTTAAATGTTGAGTATGCTGGTTTAAACATGCATAGTTTGTGTTCCTCAAAAAGACATTCACTTGACAATGGAAACAGAAGTTTACTGTAAGACAAAAAAAAAAAAAAAAGGGGGGGGGATTTGAAAGAATTTTATTACAGACTTCATGCAAAAAAAAAATGAGTAAGTGTTAAGGAGTAGGGATTTTAGTAGGCACAGGTAGAAAAAATACATTGTGTGTCATTATTCCTGTTTGGAATGGAGGGTTCTGAATCATGTCCCTGTCTTGGCAAGGGAATACCTAATGCAAATAGAGACCTCTGATCTTGGATTCTGCAAGTTTCTACAAAGATTTTGTTCCCAGAAGCATATTCCTACAAAGTTCTCATCATTTTCAGATAAACTCTGCATGCCTATATTTTATGAAAGTTCTCATACTTATCAAATCCTTGTAAGAGAAAAATGACAGTGTTTTATACAGTTACATCTGAAAAAAAAACACTAAATTTATAAAGCCACTGTGTTTTATCAGAGCATTTTAGACTGATTTAAGCCAAGCTTTTTCCCAGCTCTGTTTGTGACCAGCAATGAGGGTAGTCTGTTCAGAGGAGACACTTTAATTTTTCTTGATCAAAGAGAAGTTGGGAAATAGCAATCTTAACCTACACTAGAATTTCAAAAGTTGATTTATGTTGATAATATTCAGTAAGCCACATTATGTAAGTCTCACATTTCCACTGTGATTACAATAGTGGAAATCCTGATTCTAATACAAATATTAGCATGTTTTATTTCAATATCATTTTCTACGATTATCGCTGGGTTTGTTTGTGGTTTCCAGTAATCACTTTTTTGAAACATTTTCATGAAAAAATACAAAAGGAGCACAAGAAATGGACTAAATTAAAAAAAAAAAAAGAAAAAAAAATTAATGCAGCAAGGGTACTTGGTGACCTTTGTCCTGTCCGTACACTGTCCATCTCCTGACTAGGGCTCAAAAGAACCAGAATCCAACTTCTACAGAAGGCAAAATCATGCCAGTTTATATCAGCTAAGAGTTAGCCAGACAGTAACATTTTTCAAGGCGTAAAAAAGCCTACATTTTTCAATACAATAGCAAAGGGAAAATTAAATGGGGCAGAAATTTCTTCCCTTCTGCCCTGCACTCTAAACTCCCACTCACAAGCAGTGTTGCCTCATGCCAGAGAAGAGAAATACTCCTTTTCAGATATATGGCACGTTTCCACTCCTACTGAAGTCTGTTGACTTCGATGGGAGCTAGGTCACGTTCTTAAAATGGATTCGGAACAGACAGCTTTTTATGAACAAGTTTCATTGTAGTCTGGCACTTCTGAGCTAACATTTCTCCCCCCCTCCTTCTCTGCAAGGCTCCAATGGCAAGTTGGCCATCTGGCTACGGAGAAAAACGCTTTGATATGTACGAACAGTTCAGCTTTTACTCAGTTTGGAAGCATTATGCACTTTAGTTTGAAATACTCTCAGAAAACCTACTATGACAGTTTTATGAATGGAATACATTGTAAATTAAAACTTTGAAAAAGAAAAAAAGATTTACAGACTAGGCTTCATGCTTAAAGAGAGTCACTTGAGGCAGGTATCTTGGAAAGGCTCTGTGGTTCATGAGTAGTGAGCACCAAAGTGAGCCAACTTTTGCTTTGCGCTTCAGAGAATGATTTCTTAATTTGAAGCAATTCATTCTCTTCCATGCTGCTGATAAAGTAAGCCAAAAAAAAAGTAAAATAAGTCATTGTAGTTATTCTAAGTATAAATTTATAGTAATGCACTTCTCATGCATCAAAATATGAAGAATGAAAAAAAAATGCTCAGTTTTAGCCATAATTCATTCTATCTTCTCATTTCCAGTAAGTTTATACTTATTTTGGACTTTACATATTAATATCATGTGACATCATTTTGTCAGAAGAATGAAAAAAAAAAATTAGGGATGAGAATTTTTCTTTAATTTTCTCTAATTAAGTATTTTTTGGAATACGTTGGGCTTACTTACTGCTTCCAGCAACGTAGCCTTCATTCTTCAAGCTATTGTATTTCTTTCATCTTTTCAGCTTTTCCTTTGGCTGTACATATTGCATTACCTTGATAACCTGACAATTTTAATTATAACATGTAAACTTATACTGTCTTTCTAAAGATGTTCTCTCAATTATCTGCAACTTTTACGGTGTAGTGTTCTAATCTCAAGATTTAATGGAGAAATGTTTTTATTAGAAGTGTAAATTATATCTCTTATAAAACTAAATTTTTGAAAGCAAATTACTTATTTCAACTGCATGAAAAAGAACATTCTTCCTTTACTTTGTTTTTAATGTTCAACAACTGATATATTGAAAAAAAAAAAAAAAGATTTTGAAAAAAAATGCTAAAAGAAACAAGGAAAATTTATTTCAGTATCATATGTGGAAGAAAACATATTTATACCTTGTTATTGATATTGGATTTTGTTTATCCACCTGGTGGTCTGATGGAAGGAGACTGCAACACTTGAGGCTTCTACAGCATAAAAGCCTGAATGTTGCATCCACTTTAATTTAGTTTTACCACCAGCCATATTGGGATCAGAGCCAAGCCATAAATAATCAGTACCAGTCCCTAAATGAATTTATATCTCAATGTCCTTTGGTATTAGATTCTGAAACATTATGCTGGATCTGGCAGTGTGGTAATTAGAGGTGCCAATTAGTAAATTAAATTAGTAACTTTATTCCCCCATAGTCCAAAGAAACAAGTGAAGTTAAATCAGTGCTGAATTTCAGTTGTTTCCTCAAATCACAAACATGTTTGGAGTAAAACTTTGGCATTACCAAGCATTTTTGTACTTCAGTCTAAGATTAACTGCTAACCCTTCAATGTACTGGGGAGTGGGGGAAGCTTAAGATTGACAATAAAAAACAAACAAGTGACATATTTGGGATGAGTGCTTGTGTTTTTCCTAAAAAGATATATTCTGTGATTCTGTGTGATTTTTTTTTCCTTCCCTGCTTGGTAGTGCCAGACTTCAGAAAAGGCAAATTCTTTTGTGAATGAACATGAGTAACACCATGACCTTCAAACAACTGATCCACTTGAAGCATCCTATATCATATAAACCTTTGAATGACCTTACTTGGAAATTAACTTTTGGAATTAACCTTCATGTGCAAAGATCAAGGCCTGAATTTCAGTCTAAAGACAAGCTTTACTATCTACATCTGATACATATTTCCCATATATTTCCTGTCCTACACGGTCAGAGCAGGTAGAAGACAGACTTTTAGCCCCACAACATACTGCTTGCTCCCTGTATAAAACGTTCTCTACTAAATTTGTCCATATTTCTTTCTGCTCAGGTTCATTTTGTTGCTTAGATAAATTTATGCCTATCACCAAAGTTGCCTCTGTATAGCCAAAAATCTCCTTTACCTGAGGGAGGGCATAAATATTGGATCCTTTTTCAGTTTTAGAGGCTGTCACTGTAGCTTGAAAGAGACTGTAAAAAAGGTGTTAGCTTTTAAAGAAAGTTAAGGTAAGCTTCTCACTGGAAAACATTCAGTTAGGCCATTTATCAGACTGTTTGGATTAATCTGGCCACTGGACAAGCTAGCCAGGACCCCAAAGGGAAAAACAAATCTTGCTTAAGTAATTCGTTTAGTCTGAGATCTGAAAATATTATCATGAGTTTTTGTAACAAGGAAGCAGGTAGATAAAAATGCAACTTAAAAAGGTCTGGTGCAATCAAACATCTAGCACAGCTTCTGGGGGAGCATGTTTTCTGTGATGTCCATAGCTCAGGATCCAGTCATGTCTTGTATTTAACTAGGCTAGAAAGCAGAACTGCACTTGATAAGATAACCTATGATTCATAAGCTGTTCAACCGTGGGAAAATATCTTGAAATTCCAGTGTGCCATCTTTCCATCAGATTGTCTGTGTTTCTCATGTTTGGGCAGTTTTGTGTGGAAAGAAACCAGTTACATTTCCTAACAGTCTTTTTCATGAAGTTTATTACAGATTTAGGGGTAACACAACTGACTCAGATAAATTTTTGGAGTCTGTTCTGTTAATGCTATTCATACGAATCTTCCTGAGAGATTATTCTCTTAGGCGAGTGCTAATCTGTGCACGTGTGGGTGAGTGAAGATCATTAGAAGTGGTCTCTTTTCTTTACACCTCTGTGTCACCTTACCTTAAGTCTCTGACTGTGCTGTAGATTTTGGCTCTATTAATTTGTATACTCTTAAATTGCTTGGGTATGTAACTTTTCCAATTTATTTTATATTACATGCAGCAAAGGGAACAAGGTTGATTAGAAAAGTCTTTTCTTATAACTTTTCCAAAAGCTTATTTGAAAAGGAAAATCATTTTAACCTAGCATTTCTAAAGTCATTCTATTCATGAAATCATTGCACAAAATGCAAATGATTATACTATTATTTTTTTTTTTTTACCCAGTGCTATGGAGTTAGCTCTTCATCCCTCTTCTGTGCCGTAATGTAGTACTTATCAGCCTGGCATCACTCGAAATTTCAATTATTCCTTTTAATTTAATCATTATGGGAATATAATCTATGCCCCAATCACCCACTGACTTATTCTACTGCAAATGTCTGCATACTTCTTGATTGATGTAAGTGATGAGACTGCACACAAAGTGAAAGCAGGCTAAAGGAATAAAATAAAAATAGAACTCCATCCCTTACATTTATTACATGGTTTGGGCTTTTACAAATACAGCTTGATGTGGCTATATCTCATAAATTAAGCTTATATTATAAACTTGTCAAATTCTACTACCCTAAACATGAAAAAGATGATGGTGACAATCCATTGCTTACAAATATTTTCATTTAAATACTTAGACAAGGGTGTATGCTTTAGATTTTGAGATGGGGATCTCAAACCTTCACACTAGATTCCCAATAGTTTCTGGTTTCAGCCAGATTGAAAACAGAAGCTGAGAATTTAGCTTACAGTTGTGTTCACTAATCAGCTCAACCACTGGTGTTTGAAGATCTATGACTGTGGGTGAAGTTTGGCATCACTAAAGCCTTTCTTCCTTCATCCCCCAGCAAAAATATTATTTTTAAAGAAGCTCAAACCTATGATTCAAGAACATGAGGGTAAAGGAAACACAGAGCTCCTTCCCCAGACGGACACGGAGCACGTCTAGCTGAATTGGATTTTGTTAGGTTCAGGCCACACAGAACTACTGCAAGGATTGCCAGAACTTCATAACAGGTTTGAACAATGATGCAGAAACCCAAGGAAACATCTGTGCTATCCAAGCAAGTATACTGACAAAAACATCTTCAGTTAGGACCACAGGAATCCCCGCTCTGATGTGAAGGCTCTATCTGCTGGGCTTCAGAACCAGCAACGGCTGTTTGCAATCTAAATCAAAAACTCACCTGTCAGCAGGGTAAAATCTCATTAAAGTCTTATTAAATGTTTAGACAGATATTGAAAAAATGAACTCCTGCTTGGCTTAAGATATTCCAGAAAAAAAAAAAAAAGTTGCTCACTCATCAATGTATATTGCAGTGTTATTAAAATAAAAATAATAATAATTTTTAAAAAGTTTTACTTGGAAATTATGTTATCTCAGTTAATGATGCTCAGCTGCTCAGAAAGCAATCACATAACTGATAATCCTTAAGGTGTTTTCAAGACATTTGCTTCTTCTATGTCACACACACTCAGCTTATAGTTTCTTTAAACATTAATCTGTTGAGGGCCACATTTTCATTGATTTAACATAGTGCATATCCAGTGTATTCAACAAAACCTTATTGGTCACCTCTAGTAGGCTAAAATGAGAAGTAGTATATATATATATATATCTATTTAAACACCTCAGCACTGAGTCCTTTCTCATATTGCAGCAAGAAAAGACAGGAAGCTACTTAAATGCAATAGTTTTAATGACTCATTTCATTAACTTTTGCTTACTGCTTGACCCTCCATCATTTTACTTCAAGCTATCTGGAAGGGGTTATCCATACACATGATTAATTTCTATAGATCATAACTGCCTTTCATTCTGTTCTAAGGTCTTTCTCTCACCCTGGATCAAAAAGATGCCTCTGGCAAAGGCTTAAGTTAAGCATCAAACTATCAGTTAATTAATAGCTATGTGTACATAGCATTTTCTAGATCATCAAGCTAAAGTGAAGGCCATAAGATGTCAAAAATTAAGGATGACTAAATTAAAAAATAAAACACGGAGACATGAATGTATGGTGGCTATCCTAAAACTGAACAGAAACTTAAGTGCAATTTTTGCCTTCTTGTCTCCTTTCCTAAATGGCTTTTTCACTAATCCTGAGAGTTTACATATACAGTTATTGAACACCTGCTGTCTGAATTTTCTGCAAATGTTTATCTCAGAATTACAGAATGGTTAAGGTTGGAAGGGACCTCTTGAGATCATGTAGAGCAACCCCCCTGCTCCAGCAGGGACACCCAGAGCACGGGGCACAGGGCGGCAGCCAGGCGGGTCTGGAAGATCTCCAGAGACGGAGACTGCACAGCCTCTCTGGGCAGCCTGTGCCAGGGCTC
>VZSV01000088.1:2184216-2201046 GCA_013398735.1 Nothocercus julius
CTTGTTGAATTTTTGTCTTAAAATCCTGGCTTATGTTTTAACCACAGTAGTACAAATTCCTTTCCAAATTCCACTCTGCATTTGAGGGAAGGAGGGTTCTGCAGAGAGAAATTTAATTCATGATATTAATCAAATAATTTGAAAAGGAGCTTTGCAGTTTTTTTTTTGTTTTTTTTTTTAGGGTGGGGGAGGGGCGGGTTCTGAATTTGATTTTAACTATCTAGCATATCCACACTGATACAAGGATTAATTAAGAGGAAGGATTTTTTTTCATGATGTGGTAGGCTTAATAGATCATTGTGAAGATATTAAAATGAATATGCAGAAAACAATATGAAAAAATGTGTGTTCACTGCCAGTAATCTCGGATCCAGACTGAAGATAAGCAAAGTTTCTGAGAAGATAACATGCTATTTAGCTCTATCATTATTTGACTGTTTTGAATAAGCAAAACTGCTTTCTAATTTAAGGAAAGCTATTTATCACTACATCCATGGCTTTCTATATAAAATCACACCTATCTAAAGAGGCTTTATTTTAAGTTACCAAAATTTTCTCTCCTTCATCATTTCCCTCTTCTGTTAGAAGAAAAAAAAAAAAAAAAAAAATCAATAAAACTTCATTTTTAAATAAAAGAAGACAATAAAAAAATATTTCCAGTAATCCAAAGTGCTTTGAGGACTTTGTATTTAATATAAACTGTGATCCCCTAAATCATCAATACAATGCTTTGGAATCCATTGTGAGAAAATTTGTCAAAATTATGATTCTCATGCCAAAAGCTAGATATACACAGGTGTATGTATATCATCCCATTTTGGGAAATACATGAATTTGAAACAGAATTTATCTTCACCTTATAAAAATAAACTTCACTTCCTTTTCCTACCCATGACAGCTATACTGACTTACACAGCTACGGATATAAACAATTTTTACTTTTTTATGTGAGGAAACATAGCACATTACAGCCAGGTATGAAATTGGTACTAAATCTTCTGCCTGCCTGGTTACCTTCCCCAAGTCCTTGACTCCTGACTGTTCTCTTTCTTTTCCTGAATGACTCAGTTACAAAAATTTTACTTTTCCTTTTTTTTTTTTCTTTTCCCAGACCAACTCTAACTTACTTGGGTTTTAAGTGTTCTAATAGAGATTAGGAAAAAAAAAAAAAAATGGAGATTCACCTTGCCCCTCTGAAAATACCACACCATGAGGTTCAACGTAGCTCACTAAAACACTGTAAGTAGGGACAAAAGAAAAACTTGTTCAAGATCATTGGCTTCGGCCAAGACTGTCCTTTATCTGAAGCCTCAGGTAAGTATCTATGAGCTTCCACGTGCACCACAAAACGTGGGTGTGTTACTAGTGAGGCCACAGAACCAAAACCCACAAAAACAAGCAAAGAAAAGAACACACAAAAATGCTCTAAGCTCAATGTCTTACCCACAGGCAATTCTGTCAAGCAAACGAGGAAATGAAGTACTATGCTAAGGACAAAATTAAAGAGACTTGAGGGAATGCTGAAGGTCAGAAGAAGGTTTCTTGGATGGTGACAGAAGACAGTAGTCAGGCCAGAAACAGGGGAGCTTGTCTCCAGAAAACTAGTGAGACAAGTAGGTCCCCTCTAGCAAAAGAGTGAAGGAAGTTCTAGGAAATGGAGTTTCCTCTGAGTCCTTGATTTGCTGCTGTCCTGGAAAATGAGTTTGTTGCTTAGCCTGACTTTTCTTTAACCTTGAAATTATTTGCACCCTCTGTTTGCACCACTTATCTCTGGGGTGGCCTTTACAAACAAATGCAGCTAATTACTCAACATGGGTAATTGCAAACAAATGATTAAAGCCCCAGTGCTTTGCAGTGATTGCATCAGAGCTGTTACCCACCTTGGGCTTGAAGTTCCTAGGTAGTACGGATGCAGCTGTGTGCTACATGGAGCCTGGCATAGACTCCAGACTCTCAAAGAATAAATATTTTGATATCTAAACCCCAAATCCATAATCCCCTTCCCTCACAACACACACAAACCGAACTGCACCCTTTAGCACCATCTGAGGGATCATTAAATAGATCTATCATTATGATGAAACTAGAGCTGCTAGGAAGAAGATAATGTTTTCAAAGATTTTTTAATATCTGTTTCTTTTACCTTAGCTGATTCTTTTTATGAAACTGATCAAGAGAGAGAAGGAAGTTGAAATGTCTCATATAATCTTATGCAGGAGCCCTTGGTAAGTGCCAAGTTTCCCTCTAAATAACCTACGTGTGCCTGATTATCCCCACATTACTGGGCCAAGCTGCATTTTTTATGGCTTTTACTTTTATACAAACTGTAAGGCATCTTTATCCCAAATATCTCCGGACCTACATCCAAATGTCACTAATGGATTCTCAGTAGCTTCTGCCTCTTGCAGCTGTTTTTCTTCCCTTGAATGTGCTCTCTGTTATCGAGCTCCTCAATGCTGCAGTTGGTCACAAAGGATACTTTAAGGGGGTTTTAGTGTACTGCAAGTCATTTACATCCAGAAACGCATTTTGTATTTTGACCCATATTTCCTTCAGCAGCCTTCTTCAGGCAGAATACATTTTGCTACGGTAACCCCAGCACCACGCTCCAGAGTGGGAAGTGCAGACTGCTGTTCAGTGTTTCATACAGATATAAGGACCCCTATTAAGAGAATGCAACATTACTCTACAAATAAAAATAGATGCAAAGAGCAGCCAGCACTTTCCAAGCTTGGGTGGCCTTGCGAAACACTTCTCATGGTTAGATGATTTTGCCTGTAATTCCCATTGATGTTAACAGCAGATGTGAATACTCAGCACTCAGTGCTAATTTGTAGCGTGGTAGCAGTTAGGATCCCCATGGAAGGGATTAGCTGCTGTCTGCACGTCTGAGGGGGAAGCCCTCTTTGCTTGGTATGTGGTAGAAGGGCCTATGAACACCTCTGAAGTTGGGTAAATGATATGAGGATTTGTTGGTGACTTGCCCAAAGACTTCTGTAAAAAAAAATTTCCAGCACAGCACATTAATTAATCACTGAGGAGTGAGACCTTATCCAAGGGTATATCCATGCTGCAGATTGCTTTCAGCAGACTGAGATTAGTTTGATTTGTTTAACAGCACTCTGTTTACCTAAATACCGCAGGAGTGCGTTTCAGGTATGGCTGCAAAAGTTGGTAACGGCTGCTGTGAACCTTCCTCATTTTGGATATGGCTATGTCACCTTATTCAACCACAAGAACTGGGGATGAGATTTTTTTCTCATCAAGCAGCAAACACATGGTTGGTTTTGGCAATCCTTCAGCAACAACTGCTCTCTTGCTCGCCCAGCCCTGCCACACGCTCGTTCAGCCAGCTTTGGAAGCTGCACAAAGCGGCAAAGGAAGTGCTGCCCTCGAGTCGATCATCCAGAAAGCACCTCAAGCCTTTCTACCCTAATATAAACAGAGTTCCTATAAAGACTGAGGAGTCTTAAAGATACAGAAATTATATTGCTGAAAGCACTGGATTCAATATATATATATGTGTATTTAAACTACGTGCAGGCTGCTACTCCAGATCAGTGCAGTAATACAGAAATTAAGCACAATTCAATCATTATGACAGTCTGAATTTCATTTCCATGGTAGGGAACTATAATCTTCCATGCTTTCAATCACTCGCAATATTCCTTTTTTATTTCACTGGGGATTAGATCAGGAGCTGTGCACTGGCAGTTTGGATGGACCTCATGGAAGAAGACTCTTTTATCTTTCAGACTTGCAAGCGAGATTGAGCAAGATGCTTGGCAATGTTTTAATGGCTAACGTTAATGTTAAGCATCTGAACAGAATCCACAAAACCAAAGTAGATGATTACTCCTCTCTCAAGCATATGCTGCTACATGTGGTATATAGAAATCATTCCTTGATCTGTAGTGTTTGCTTTGAAAGCTGATGTTTGTCCATTACCAGATTCACTTTTAAGAGCGGAAACAACAACTCATAACTACAATAAGGCCGACAAGCAAGGCATGCAAGATTTATTTGTCATGCAGGCTAACTTGTACAGCACTGCAGAATCTAGAAAGATTAGGCAATGATCTGGCAAGTTGGTAATAGCTTGCATAATTGCTGGAACTGAACAATGAACATGACCTGAACATGAACGATGCCTGAAGAATATCACCATGGAGGTGCAATACATGGTATGTTGAAGGAAAAGGTGGCCTAGGTTTTGTTTTTACCACAGAGAATGTAGTTCTTATACCAATATTTTCCTTAGTTTCTTAGCATTCTGTTGTTCTTTAGGGAAGTCATATATTATGTGGCTGTTTTGTTTTGTTTTGTTTTGTTTTAGCTTAATTTATTCTATAATTGCCTATCTAACAATTGCCTTTGCTGTCCTCAAACTGCCTTCAATCTGTTCAGCCAGATTTGTCTCATTGCCAGGTAAGATGCATTATTTATAATGTGGAAAGTTTTAGAATTTGTATAAACGTGTGACAATTATCATTCTAAATCTGGGCATAAATTTTGCAAAATACACTCATCTTTTATCAAATCCTAATCCTTGGACTGAAAAGAAGCAAATCTGTGTCAGAGTTGGCGGTTATTATGCAGTGTAGACAAGCATCTACCAGCACATCCATAAGCAGTTCACTTCTATCTTAAGGCATCTCTAATTCAGTTCCTATTTCCAGAGATGGCAATCGTGGTTGTACATTGCCATGGGGTTCCTCCTTCACTTCCTTCACAGAGCACAGCCTACAGAGACAGCAATTTGTGCAAGCATTTCTGAGTCCTTCTTTGAGATCTTCTAGATCTTCTGGGTACTTCTTCTGGAATTATCAGAGGATGTTGGGAACTCTTTAAGGAGCTTCAGGGAACTTCACTTGCTGCTGCCAGGAAAGGATAAAGACTTCCCAGGAGACTATGACCTACAGTACTCTCCAACATCTTCTAATGAGCTTTGTCACTCATTCTGCATCCAAGGATGCTTTGTGCTTTTTCTCCAAGTCATTCCTGATAAGGTCAGGCACACCTGCTGCTAGGGAGAGGCCTATAGAGGCCTGCTATCCTAGGGTGCAGTTTATGGAAACAGCTAATGGAAGTATTAATTTGTACAAGAGGGCCAAGAAAATGTGTTTAGCCATGCTGTGTAGATGCAGAAAAGGCAAGGTTCCCCACAGCTCTTGAAGCAACTATCCCTGCAATATCAGAGGCCTTGATACAGACCGAGCTCCCAAGAGAAGAAACAGTGCTGTAGGCCTGGGGCTGTAGGGACACCTCTTTCTGGGTCTGGGAAAGAGGAGCTCCTCGCCCACAGGAGCTGTGCACTGGCCGATGATGTGTTTTGCCAAGTAAGAAGGTGCAGAAGGAGGCAGGGTCAGTGAGATGGTCTTAAAAATGGCCAAACTGCTGAGCTCAGGGGGCTGTGATTAGTGACATGGGGCCAGTACTGTTTAACATCTTCTTTAATGGCTAAGAATAATGGGACAGAGTGCATCTTCAGCAAATCTGCAGATAGTACAGTACTGACAGGAGTCACTAGATGGATACACCAGACAGTTGGTGCTGCCATACAGGAAATTTCATTTAAATATATTAAATAGAAGGGAGCTTGTTTGTTTGTTTGTTTTTTACTGTGAGAGTGATAGAATCCCAGAACAGGTTGCCCAGAGAGGTTGTGGAGCCTCCAACCTTGGAGATATTCAAAACTTGACTGGACACTGCCCTGAGCTAGCTGCTCTAGATGACCCTGCTCTGAGCAGGGTCTGGACAAGCCAGTGTCCAGAGGTCCCCTCCAAACTCAACTATTCTCAGATTTCATCATTCTATGTCCAGTAGATAACACATAGTTTCCTACTGCTTGAAAAAGTATTTTGTTGCAAAAGCTAAGAGAACTGCTTTAAGACCTGAAATTTCCACTCCTGTGGAAAGTATCTCATATCCTCTTGCAAATCATTTCATGACTATAATATAATGAATATAGTACAGTTTTACATTATTTCTCATGCTGAAAAAGCTGCTGGAGATCATGATGCAGAGAGGAACTACCAGCTACCAGCTGCCTCTCTGAAATGATTCCTTGTTATTTTCATTGTGGTCATCACAAACACTACTTATTGGTACCATTCTAATAATCTTACCTGGGATACTCATTGTGAGTGAAAAATCCAGTTTACTTACATTTCTCTCCCTTTCTCCCTTACAATCTTTTCCATTGGTGGCTGAAAAAATAATGCTGGAGTGCCTGTTATAAACTGTTTCTATCAAGAGATTTCACGTCTATACGTGGTGTCAGGATGCAGCAGTGAAAATGGACTACTCTGCTGTATGAGCCTTCCAAGATTGTCTAGAGAAGTATTCTGTCCTGCAAGAAAGAAGGCAGAAGAGAGAAGGTGGAATTCATGATTGTGTGGCTGATAATTCAAATCCTGTAACGTAGTTTACAGAAGGCTGCGTGGACAGTAGTGATGTTCAGAGAAACTTTCAATGTACTAACTTCCAGAGGAGCACATGAGAAGCACAGCTGGCTTATAAAGTTGGGAAAATTCTTTGGATAGTCTGTATTTTGATGTTTCTTACTATCTATCTAGAGAGGAGGAAAAAAAAATGCTAACAACTACTGTCTCTCTTTACTTAAACATTTGGTATTCATGTTCAACTACATTTGATTTTTTTTTTCCCTGACTGAGGACAAAGGGAAGTTTGTAAGACAGGTTTATTGGCTGTCTAGTATATTTTATACTCCAGTTTCTCTTGTTACCTACACAAGTAATCACATGTGTTTTCAGCTTAGTTCCAACACTTGCAGCCAGACCTATGTCTCGTTTTTTATTTCAGAGAGCGTCTGGGCCCTGGCTAAGAGGACTCAGAGGTCCATGGTGCATTCTCTGATTCCATATAGAAAACGCAGTATTTCACACATCTGCCAAGAAACAGAACTGTTCCCTGCCCTGTTGCACTTTTCCGGCACTCCTGTAGCATAAATAGGAGTGCTATCAGCCTCCTCTCACCTGAACATCATGCTGGGTTTCTTGATATCACATCATTGACCTGTGACCTTAAGGACTTGCTCTGCCAGCTACTTAGACTGTATGATCATACAAATGAATTTGTGTTCTGTTACTTTGTGTCCTGTTTCCACTGCCATTTTCTACAAATATCAGTTCTTCTTCCATTTTAGTCCAGTAACACATTCAGAAATGCGCACATCACTTCATTCCCAGGGAAGATGTGTAACTTCCGTATTTTGTTGTTGCTGTTGTTATTTAAGTTATTTTATATATTTTACCACTTTCTCTTTTTTCTTTCTTTCTTTTTCTTTCTTTTTTTTTCCTTTTTTTAAAAATCATTATTTTAAATGTTTCTCACTGTTTAAAACATTGGTGAAGTTAAAGTTGAAGCGAAGTAATTTATCTGTATATTACTAGCTGTCTAGGTAGATGTAGGCAGTTACATTGTAAAAAGTGAGTCAGTAATCTTGATGAACTGGACTGTGCAAAACCCTGTGTGAGGAGAAAAAGGTAGAGCTGTTTTGGAAGCCGCTCTAGACATGCAGCCCTCACAGTCTGTCATGCACTCTGGCATCTCTAGTGCTCACATCAGCTGCTTAGATGTCTTTAATAATAAAGATATCAAGTGTTTCTCCATTATTTTAACTCTTTCAGAATTCCAGATGACCTAGAAATAAACCTGGCGGTACAAAGGTATGAGTAGAAAGAAAATTCCGTCTAAATTAGGGTTCCATTCCTCTTAATGAAGGAAGGAAATTGTAGGAGAGGAAATTCTTAAAACAAATGCTGAGCTGCTGACTTAATCTTGCTGGCAGAAGAAATCTTGACATAAATTTGTGAAGGAAAGATAATCAAGGGCAAGACAAGAAAGAAGAAGTTGAATGAGAAGCTTCGTACTTTGTCTAAGATAGACCATGTCAACTTAATATCATGTCTTTTATACCCAGAAAATTCTGAGAAACAGATTATGCAGTAATTTAGATTCGAGCAAGACATTTTAAGTGTAGTAATTATGATGATTTTTTAATAGTGAGTTGTACAATAGATAAGTTTTATAAAAGGTATTAAGGTTATATTAAGGTAAACTGAAATATCAGTTTGAAATAGTATGCTTGTGCTCCTTAGGAAACAGTCTAGAATCACTATTCCTTAATAAATTAACTTCTGGCTGATGAGTAACAAACTGTATACATATATATATATACATAGGCCATTGGTACAAAAAAATGGAATTGTTGCCCATATTGAGGGCGTTCCTGCTGCTATAGAAAAAGATGTCTTTCCTGCAATGATTCAAATAGAATGAAATTTAATAACACGAAGTGCATTACTGTGAATTTAGGCAGCTAAAATAATAGTATTTGTTACAACTTGAGGGTAATAGAAGAGGTAAGAATATATGGACTTTTGATAATAACCAGTAAGGCTTTTGATAGGGTCTCCCATAACGGCCTTGTAGTCATATTGCGGCTGTATAAAATATGAACTTGATGGACGGACTACAAGGTTGGTGAAAAACTGCCTCGACTGCCAGATTCAGATTATAGTGTTCAGTTGTTTGAAATCTGAATTGTGTCACCTGCTTTGATGTTCCTAAGAGTTTGGTGTTTTGAGTCTAAACGGTCTGGCATATTTAGGGCTGCCTTTCAGAGGACACCGTGAGATCCAGCAAAGACAAATGCAAATTCCTGCCCTGGGACAAACTAACTCTGTGCATCATTACAGGGAGGGAAATGACTAAGTAAGCTGAAGATTACTTGATTAGTCATACTTGATAAACCAAAAATAATTCATCAGTGTGTGCTTGTCATAAGATAACTCCATAATGAGCTACATTATAAAGAATATAGCCAGTAGGTTGAGGGAAGTGATTTTTTTCCCTCTGCTCAGCAATTTTACATTCTAATCTGGAATATTGTGTGCATATTTGCTATCTTTAACCTATCCCCCAGTACAAATGTGAAATTGATAAACAAGGGAGAATCTAGTGGAGATCCACTAAGATGTGAAGTGGCTGGAGCATAAGGCACATGCAAAGAAACCCAAGAAAAAAAAAAAAAAATTAATCTAGGGAAGGGAAGGCTAAGGGGCAGAGCAATCTGTTTTTCTCTTCAACTATGTAAATTGGTGTAGCAAAACAGAGAAAAATTCTTCTCACAGGTATGAAGCAAGAAAAGCAGAAGCAACAGTAACAATTTGCAATAAATTCTGATTATAGTAAAGTTTTTCCTTTTCCTATTTAATCTAGATTAAATAACTGTCACATATGGGTTCCAAAGGATTGTTTTCTTTTCTCTTTATATGCAAACATGGATTTTTGTAGCTTGTAGTCTTTTACTGTTGATCTTGAGTTTTATTGCTTTCATGAACCTTGTAAAAGTGGAGGGCAGTATGGTGGTATGAATGCCGTAATGCTACTTGTCCTCCATAAAGATTTGCTCTTTGTATCAGAACACTATTTCCTGATTAAGTGATCCTGTGGTGCTTAACTACTAAGGATAGACCCATGGTCCCTCTTGAGGTTTCCTGTTATCCTATATTTGTATAATTTCTAATGTGTTTCGCTTTGAGAGACAGTAGAAAATTTTTCACAGATCCATGCTGGATCAAATTTGGTATCAAATTGCAATATATGTAACTAATTCTAAAGATTCTTTTGTTTTGTCTTATGTTTTTGTTCTTGCTTTGGTATATTGGGGAGAAGAATTCCCTTCATGTATGCCAGTATGTTGCCATATACTGAACTAAACAGGTGCTTTTGAACACTGTAGGGATAAAGAAGGCCAGTTCAAGCTTTTTTTTTTTTTTTCTTTTGCTTCACTCCTAAACAGGAAGAAAACAGAGCTTGCAAACAAACAAACAAACAAAACAAAACAAAACCAAAACAACAAAAAAAACCCAGAAAAGCAGAAAGCAGCTTCTTCAGTGACAGAAAGCTAGCTGGAATGGCTAGATGTCAACACTCCTAGCAGCCCAGAATGAGCACAGCTGGCTTGGTACACGATTTGCAGAGCAGAGTCAATCAGGCTCTGAGTCCAGCTATACACAGACACTGCAGCAGTTATGTTTTTTGCTGTTGTTGTTTTTTGTTTGTTTGTTTTCCAGGTCATTGGTTAAAAGACTCAAAAGAGCCAAGCCAACCTGCACCACGGGAGATAAATGGGTCATGTATTTTGTACAAGTACGTAGAGCCATGACAACCAACCTTCCCTGTATTTAAATGGTCCTACAGAAATAAAACTGGATGTGAGCATTAGCATCTGAACCTTCCTACCCTTCCTTTTATAAACTAAGTTTGGGCCCTTATAGTTGGAGTAATGATAAATACATACCAAATAATGATCAATACATACCAAAGAAAAAGGGTCGACGACATAGCTTTTTTTGGTAACTGATATAATTCATGTTTATTTAATACTGTCTCCAGACAAGGTCTCTTGGATGAGATTACTCTTTTTTTCTGTAAGTTTTGGGATGATGGACTAAATAGTTATAGAGGTGAATAAGTTCAAGAAATTTGTCCGAAAAGTGTATGCATGAAAGAAGGCAAACAGATGTTAAAGGGGATATGATGGTTGTAGTTTTCTGTTCTGCTGTTATTATAGGAGTAGTGAAGGACACTGCATTATGATATTAATAGCTTGTGTATATTATTTTTCATATGAAAATACACAGAAATAGAACTCTGAATCTCTTACTGGTGTAAGGAAAGATATAAGCAAAAATTAAATTGCCTACCGTCCTCTGTTGTAAGGTTTCTGAATATTGCGATCTGTCAGGGTGGCAAACATTTACCTGATTCCCTGTGAGTTTACCCAGAAAGTGATACCTCAGTGTGATCAAATGTAGAAGAAACCATTAATGCTCAAATAAGTATCTGGGTCTTAATACAGTGTAACTCTAAATGTCCTTAGGACCTTTAACAAGAATAAAATACAATTCATGCTGCTGGTGATTCTTATGCAATTTCAGCCTACATCACTTATTTAGACATCTCAGAACAATTCTAAAACGATTTTTGAGTACTCTTGGCCAAAGATGTGGCCATTATTTTGATGGTGTCAAAAAAAAAAAAGCCAAATGTGGAATTCATTTGGCCAAAAATGGGTCACAGATTTATATCATAGACACTGGGGATTGAAGTGGTTACCCAAGGTCAGGTTTACAGTCACTGAGCTAATAGACTAATTCATCTCATCTAATTATGGGAATGTAAACAAATCAGCCTAAATTGTTTCCTAGGGGGATAAATTTCTCTTCACTGGCTGTGAAGGAAGCCAAGGGTGACCATCTCAAATGTGTATATCTAACTTGCTCATGGCTGACGTCCAATGACAAGAATTCCACTCTGAATACGAATAGCTTCCTTTAACTTGAATTGGACTTAGGAGAACTCAACTCAAAATTCAGAGAAGAGTAGGGCATTCAAATAATACTGGCAATATTAGTTTTAGATTGCATGTCACCTCCAGCTTTCAGTTCCTGCCATTGACTGTCTCCCACAGGGAGCAGAGAGGAAGTAACAGGACTTCCCCACAGGCACACACCTAGCTCTTACCTCCTGCTTCTCCCTACTATACAAGTAGATTTTCTCACCCATTATACCTCTCTAGCCCTCCTAATTATTCCAGAGACCTTAGTCTTTCCAGTCTTCCACATTGACCCCTCCTTCCCTCCTCTTCCTTTTTCTCTTTGCTAATCTTTGACAGATTATTTAAATGTTTTTGATCTCTTTTTTTTATCTAAAAATAAAATACCAGTGTTGTTTCTCTTGTAATTATGTTGCTGGGAAGGATATTGCAATGGCCCATCCAGTTTGCCTTATCTGTGACAACCCTTGCCCTTTGCTCTAGCACATCAGCTTCCTTTCATTTCAAAGGACCCTCCTGTCATCTGAGTCACTGTAGAAGCAGCAACTTCATCTCCAGCCTTGTTACCACCTTTCAACACTCATTTTCGGACTTTTTGAATTTCAAAGTAAGTGCTTCTGTATTTTTTTCATGTTGCTACTCATGCTTAGAAGAACTTCATTTAACAGTCATAAAGCTGTTGTGTTATTCTCCTTAAAATTCCTCCTTAAATTTTCCCTCCTTGATACAAAAGGAAAAGAGCAGCTGTTAAGTTGGCAATATGCTATGGGTAATTTTGCCTCCTTCTTTTCTTTGTTTGTCTTTTTGCTCTTTGCTTGTCTGTCTGTCGGACTGCATTCATTGTTTCCTGCATTAAAGTCTCCTGTTTAAGAGCAGTAATTTTGTTCCTTTTCCTTAATATCGTGTCACCAAAATAGACTTGTTCCATGATTCAGTAGTCTATTTACCAGAACAGTTTGTTTTTTAAAATGCTTTGTAACATAATTGTGCAGTTCACATTCAGTAGCATCATTCTCATGCATTTATTAGGCTAATACTTTTGCCTTTAGGCTTCCAGTAAAGACCTAAATCCTTTCCATGCAAGAGAGGAATGTAATCAGATTGTGTGCCATCCATGTTATGGTGAGTGAATTTGTTATTAACTTCAATGGCCTGTTAGTGCAGAAGACAGTAAGAAAAAGCTGGTAGAACTGATTGCCAATAAGTGTTAGTAAGTGTATTAAATGAATTCTTCCTGATTTCTTCCTGTAAAAAAGGGCACTAGAATAAACACTCAGTTGTCATTGACATCAACTGTGTTTAAAGTTATGTCTATTAAGACTGCAGTACTTAAATGCTACTGCAATCTAGTCACCTAATAAGTCAAGAGGAGTTGAAATATGCACCAGGAGAATTTGCAGAGGCAGATTGTCAGTGGCTGTACTTTGCTGGAACCATGCTGAAGTCTGTGAAACTTTGTTGGTTTACGCTCCCCAAGCATCTAACAGACAGTCTGCAAGACACAAGAGTTTTGTGCTGGCTTGTCTACAAGCGTAGCAGTTCAAACGCAGTCTGGCAATGGATTAATAATGTGACTCATGGATGTGACAGTCACTGGGACCTCGTTACAGTCGGAACCTGACTAGAATGTGAGAACAGTAAATCACAAAATTGTCTGCAAATACATGAAATCTCGTTGACCTGATGACAGAAAAACAGTTTAAACTTGTGACATTTCCTGAACTCTTTTTATCAGGTTTTTAAGATTTAAAGGGAAAGTTCAGGGTGAGAAGGAACTAATGAGGAGATGGCATTTTTTTGGTATGTGTAAATGATAACTTAAAATTTACTTCGTTCATAAATTTTATTCAAATCTGTATAGTTTCATATGCTCATCTTAAAAATCACAAGGCTTAAGAAGTGTGCTGCCCAGAGGGATCATAAACAATATTCACTTTTTTAACATAAAAGAAGGAATAAATCTCCAGGTTGGATTTTATCCAATTTTTTTTTTAATTATATTTTTTAAGAGCTCTGCATGATTTAATTTTTGACTTCCTACAGTTCATTGACACAAAAAGATACCAAATTCACTATACCATAATCATGGTGCAATCTAAAATACTTTGATATGATATTTTCTAAACCAGGAACACTGTAAAACATGCAAATAATTCTTAGCATAGTAATCTACTTATCAGTGCTTGACACTGATTAGGTATGCTTTAATTCTGCATTTTCATAATGCCCCTCCATTTTAAAAAATATTTACATCTTCCAAATTTACCTTTAGTGATCTTTTCCTCTGTCCTTAAATGAAAACTCTGTGCCTATGCTATTTTGATGTTACACAGCTTAAATACCCAGCTAAGCATGAAAGAAACCTTCTTTCACAGGCAGAACAACTGACCTGAGTGTATTTGTTCATTTTATATGATATGTAAGATGAGTTTTCATGATAACTCCTTTTGTATGACAAAATATTCTGTAAAAATCATCACAGCTGTACTTCAAGCTAATCAGTTCAACACAGAGATTTCTCAAGTATGGACCTGCTTGCTGGTCTTTCAGTTATTCCGTTCGGGAAAGATAATGCTAATTTATTGTAATACTTCAAATCCAATATGTTCTTGCTTACAAATGCACCACTCAGAATCATTAACCCATTGACAAATACAGCAATATCTAAATGTTTGCTACCTTTCTGGACTCCTGGAGAGTATGAACTGCCTTCAAAATGAGTGTTAATATATCTCTTAGGCAACTGCAAAAATTTTTTGGAAAATGGATCTCTTTCTCTCACGAATAGTTCAAACAGATCCCTGATTTGGAGAAAGAGGATAATTTCTCTTATAATAGCCCAGGAAAGGCTGGTGGATGTGGAAGACGAGCAAAATATTCCCAGGTTAGAGACAGAAAGAAGTAAATGCAAAAAGAGACCTTACTGTTTGATACCTTTTGGAAGCAAGTGTGGAAGCTACTTGTCATTACATTTGGGCATAAAAAAATAACTCTATAAGGAAAAAGAGTGAAGGAGTTTATAACATCAGGTGCTGTTATTTCTAAAATTCAATGAATTAAGTGTCCCAGAGAGGGTATTGCAGCTAGAACAAATAGGTCATGAGCCCTATTATCTCTCTCTCTTTGTATCTGTTGATCTTTTAAATGACCTCATACATATATCTGTGTATCCCAGTCATAGCTTCTACAAAATTAATAGAGATGCACTGATTATATAAGGCATACTGAATTTTGAAATATCATATTATTTTTAAGCTATGATTTAGCTAAACATCTTTATTTATACTAACCCACCATTTAGAAACAGCGCATTTAATCTCAAACCCCAAAAGATGACTTTAGGTTAAATATATTTGGCTGATGAGATCTACACTTGTGTCAGCAACTCATGAAAACATAAAATTTAGGTTAATTGATGAAATAAAAGAAGGAACAGTCAAGAGCTGTGTATTGGCTATGTCAAATGTTTATAATGTTTATGGCGCACCTTTCTGCAGGTTTGTCTGAAGCCAGGGCTACAAAGCTTTTCCGAATGAATGAATAAAGTTCATGACTTTTTTTTTTTTTTTTTTTTTTTTTTTTTTGATGAGGGGTACCAAAAGAAGATTTAATTTGCTTTTAGCTTTCTAATGCAAAAGAAATGCATGTTGTCAAAATAGTCTGGCCAGATGCACAGAAGGTGAGATGCTAATAGGATTCTTTTATGTTGAGTTGTGGCTAAATAGTGTCTTCCCTGGGAATTTCCTTGTAAAGAGACAGAAAGAAAAATAAGTAGTTCCCAGAGCAGCAAAATTTAGGAAGCCTCATTTCCCAAGACTTTCATTCATAACAGTTCTCTCCCATGTGCATTCTGCAGCACCTTATAATAATATGCTTGACTTCTCTGGGAAGAATTTAATTCTTCAGTGGGACTTGTCATTTTGCTATTTCTCCTCTACTCAGCTACCAAATTTGAATGATATTATGGTATTCTGTCATGAGGTATGATTGAGGCTAGCCAACAAGTCATTAAGTTGTTTGGAATAAATGAAAACAAGGAGCTGGAAGGCAGGTAAAAATCAAAACTACGATAAACTACAGTTGGAAGAGCAATCACATGCTCACTTCTTCATCCTGACTCTGCCTTGCATCAGAATTTCTTCACAAAGAGTATATTGCTTTACTCTAAGCATAATTTTAAAGCAGTGCTTGTCTTGTGGCACACTTCAGTTTGGTTCAGAAGCATGGAAACTAGTTACTTGGGAGAGGGGACATCCAAGGACTTGAACTTAATTAACCAAAATTGATTTTTGGCATGGATTTTATGCTAATCCAGAGCAACAAGGCTTTGCAATCAGTTTTCTGTTGTTTAAAAGAAATGTTGCACTGATAAAATCCACATCTGTGCACAAAAACTCTATAGGAGTAGAGTATAAGGATACCAGAACTGTCACACAGAATACCCTATAAAAGATGGAAGTCATATCTACACATAGGCAATGCAATTATGACATAGATGCACATGTAAGGCTGATGAACATAAATGAACATCTGAAAATAACTAAACTTAAAATAATTGAATAAAATAATTGAATGTTTTTGTCTCTTAGTTTTATTTATTTATTTACTTACTTATTTTAGGACAAGTATTTGTTTTGTGTGTGTGTGTGATCCCAGTTAGTGTAGGGACATAACAGACTTTGCTATTCAATCCTGAAGCCCTAATAGACACTCTCTTTTAAGAGGAAGATCTCACTTCTGTGAAGTACAGGAAATGTTAAAGCACTCAGAGCAGACCTTTTCTTTTCCGGAGAAGATGGTGATCTAACTGGCAGCTGATTGATACAAAGAGAGGCTAAGGATAATGTTTCATGTTTATGTTTGGAAAGTTGTAATTCCTTCATCAAAATAATCTGTCTTGGGCCAGTGTTGACAAGTAGTGTTGTCTTGATTATCACCACAGCTCTTCTACAGTTCTCAAGACTCTGAGCTAGAGCAAGAGCTAATATTTTAAAACATACATAATAATCACTTCTATTGAAAGGTTAATGGCCTCTTCATTTGTTTTTGCAAAATAAATACTAGTTTTTTTTTAATTTCCAGTCCACTCGCTAAATCACGTTCTAGCTAACACACTGTAAAATTAGTTGCATGTGAGTGTAGTTACCTCTAGGGGATTAATTGCTCAAAACAGATGTAGAGCACAGCCTGGCTTGTTGTTGTTGCTGCTCTGTATCAAACTTCTGTCAAGAGGAGCTGGCTGGGGTTGACCTTTGCAGGAGATGCTCAACTTTCAGCCTCCAAGTTCTGTTGATGCTAGAAGAATGACAGGAGATAGGCACTGTCAGAGGGAAAAACATACTTCCATACTGCAGCAACCACCCATCTGATCCCATCACCATGCAACTTCATTAAGACCCTGGTTTATCCTCTGGACTTCTGGAATTCAGTGGGGTTTAAGTACTTGATCAAAATTAGAAGGT
>VZSV01000088.1:2201711-2243544 GCA_013398735.1 Nothocercus julius
GATATTCAGTGCATGTATAGGCAAATGAAAAGGATCATATCAAAAATATGGAAGTTTTTTCTTGGTTGTTTATATTTTTCTGTTTTTTTTTTTTTATCTTATGTTTTCAGTGATATCCTTACAGAGATTGTGAATACATGCCCAGAAATATTTCTAAGACACTAAATAGACAGAGAGTTGATTTCTCAACATACTTTTTTTAGGTAGGAGTGATAACAAAAAAGTATATTAAAGATTTAAACCCAGTCTTTGAAAAAGTCTTTAGCCATTAGCTCAATAATTTGAACTGATCCTCTTCAAAATAAAGACTCCATCTGATCCCATTAGTTGCAGTTGAATGTCTCCGTGATGCAAATCCATATATGCAATTATGATTTATATCATTATGTGCAGTCTCTATTCTTGCTGCTTAATGTCCCAGTCCCTATAAATTAGGTTGAACAGGTTTTGATAAATTTGATTAATATTTTTCTTCACTGTGCAATGTCCTTCACTTCTTTTCCACATAAGCAACAAATCACTGGTTTACTGATGGCATGTAAGAGAAGATAGCTTAGATTTATTTCCCTGCAAAAATTTGAAGAGTTTGTCATTTATACAGATCACAAGAAGACCCAGAGCTTTTATGATTAATGATGAAGAAAAAGAGTATTAGAAGGGCTTTAAAACTTTCCTTTTCAAGTTTAAATCACTCCCTTACATGTAAGAGATTAAAAGGAAATCTTTTTGGATGTAAAATTATTCCAACTGTCCACTGATTCTTATGTTGAAGCATCTGTTTTTTCTCACTGTAAAACAGCAATTAGAATGAAGCACTGCTTTACTCCAACATGTACTTACTTATTTCTTGGTGGGCAGAAGAGCCTACCACTGTCAGTCATGCACAAAAGTATTATTTATTATCATTATTGTTATTATTATTATTATTGTTATTATTATTAACTGTTCTTTGGTGTCCTTGGAAGATTTAGATCCTCGAAGAAAGTTACATGAAAGGTGAGGGACAGGGCGGTTCTTTCTGGAAGACTTACAGCATCTGACTGTGAGAGCAAATGTCTCAAAATAAAGAAGATTTTCAGTGACACAAGACTGAATAACCATTTTCTGGAGGAAAGGGAAGGCACAGGAGATAAGGTCTGATTTCCATGCATTTTGAGGCAGGGTCAGGGTGATCACAGCATCTGAGGTCCCTGCAGAGCTCTGCCCAGGGGACGTGAGTCAAGCTTCTAGCAGAAGAAATGTCAGCTAGAGACTTCCCACCACTTCAGGCTGTAAGGGTATCTCACTTTTTATGTTCTTTTGTGAGTCTTTCTCTATGCTTGCTTTGCCCATCTGTTTTCTATATAGAGATGCACTGTCTAATGCTCTGAGTAGTTGTAGTTTTACAGGAGTTTGGAGAGGTTTTTAACTATGCCTTTTTTTTTTTTTTTTTCCTATTACATTTTCTTTTCATGCTGGTCCAGGATAATTTGCAGGTTTTGTTCATATTTAACTTTCTTCCAGCTGACATTTTTTTAAGGAAATTGGATACAAACATGACGATTTTTTTGAGTAGTGTTATGTTTTCAGCCACTTTTTGAACAGCTCCAGCTACCTGTGGGTTATTTTGGAGCATAGTAGGTAGATATATGGCTAGTGGGCTATTTTATATATGGGACATCTGAACCATTCCCTTCTCCAGGATCACAGGTAGCAATCTTCATGTGCTATATACACAAAATTTGGATCTACACCAAGTGACTCTACAGTTCTGTGGGAGGCAAATGGTACTCCCAGTTAACACCTTAGCTATTGGCCCATATGGCCTGGACCAAGGGGTTGCACTTAATAAAATTTATTAACATTGCATCTACTTCATTTGTACATGATTAATAGTTATGTGTTAAAATAAGTCTAACTTTGTCTGCCATATATATTATTTACCTACTTAAATCTTAGCTTCAAACAACCAAGGAACAACAGGGCAGCCCACAATGTTTCCATTTTAAGCTATCCTCTTCGTTCTTCCACCCCATTACTATGTAAAATGAAATAAACATGAGCAAACAAATATAAGAACACCACATATTAATATTTTGTATACTACAAGAAGAACTCTATGAACCAATTCCTTAAAGAATCTAGTTGAACAAAACATTAATATCAATGCAGGCTTTTGTCTCCAATCTGTTCTTGACCTTTCCATTTAGTTGTTCTCCCACAATAAAATAAAAATAGTAACACTAACAATAAACAGTTTATCCTAGTAAGAGACTGCTTATTAAGTAAGTTTACTGCTGTATGACAGTAGATTTTCTTCTATCTTTAGCTTCATAGAAAAAAATAGCTGGATTTTTTTCCAGTGTAAACCGACTCTTTTTCGAATTTGGCTTGGCTTTAATTAACTTGTTTTATTGAGAACATCAGCAGTAGAATTCCATTATCTTTAATTGCACCTTTGGTATTTTATTCTCAGGGAAACACGAGATTTAATACTAAGATAGGAAAAGACTTAACATACATGCATCTCTCTCATTCTTGCAGGTAAGGACTGTCTAAATTTTCTAAAGTTTTCAGCATTGAGAATTATTTCTTTAAAAGTAGATCGCATAAAACACTGAAACAATTACAGAGTAAAATTTTATGCCTCATGTAATGCAAGAGATTGGACTAGATGAGCATATCCCTCTGCCTGTGACCTTAAATTATATACATTTGGGACAAATATGGATTGCACTTTCATTTTTCAATAAGCTCTTTCATGAACACAAACACACTGCACTCACACATGTCAAAAAGATTATGTAGCACACGGCAAATGCTAAACTGTACTAGAGAAAATGAAACTGGGCACTTCAGAGTACAGCGTCTTTACATCTGTATAAGGAGGGCTGATGAGGAAGTCTTCCTGAGTAGACATAAACAGGAAAGCAACAGAAGACTACGTTGATGATGTATACCAAAATTTTAAAATTAAAGGCATACTAAGCAACAGGGGGTGGTAAGAAGGCACCAGGGTTACACTTCTCCATCTACAAAGCTAGCTTACATTGACAGTACGGGTGTCTGATACTGGGGTTGCCCCCATGCTAACAAATATGAGCCCGTCACACGGGTCACTGTGTCTGACATGGTCCTTTTTCTTGGAAAGAAGTGTTGAGTGGCAGAGATTTCGTGCTACAAGCACCCTGTGCGCGCATCAGGCACCTCTTAAGAGCTAGAATGAGTGACAGCTAGTGTTGGTGTCCTTTGCACCACTAAACTGGAAGAAAACTGTCTTTATTTGCCTTTAGAGAAAATCCTTAATTTTTGTCAATTTGGATGCCATTTCCACTCGTGGAAAGTGCTTGGAGGAATGATTCATACCCACCTAAAACCTTAACTTTTAAGTGCTGTTTTTAAGGAAGATTCCTTACTTAAATTATCCTGGCTGAGAGGTGACATAAAGGCAGTGACCAGAATCCTTTATGAAAAATTGATTAAAAAAAAAAACAAAAAAGGCCAATAGTGGATCTGCTGCAGTGGATATAAATACTGATTTGAATAAAACTTATGAACTGAGTAAGTCTTAAATCACCATCTACTCATATCAAAATATGCCACCTAGTTCCTTCTCATCCTGAACTTTACTTTTAAAAGGAAAGTTATAAACCCCTTATATAACAGAATATAACAGAAGCTCAGGAGATGTGACAAGAATTCAAACTGTACAGACAAGTTGTCCAAGAGAGGAGACATTTAGTGAGAGCTGGGCTCCCCTGGATGCTGTGTGGCTACTACAGAATGTATGGAGAAACCCAAACCATGCTATATGGGAAAGAGTGGTTCAGTGTACCTCATGGCAGTGGTGAATTATGAGGTATTTAGCATGTGATATTACAGACATCAAATATTAGCTTCTGATGCATTAAATAACACAGAGCTTTGATGCATTAAATAACACAAGTTACTTCTGTAATATATGTCATTAGGTAGACTATTATTGAAATAGTATGTTCCATTTGAGCACCATCGTATTATAAAAGATATTAATAATATAAGAAGGGTTCAGCTAAATACTACCCAGGTAATTTATTGCACAACTAATTGTTTTTTTGTACCAAGTGAGAATTAATTTTCTCTTCTGCAGGCACCCTCAGGGTTAATATTCTGCTTCTTTTGCTTTCAAGGAAGGTGATGTCCTCTTCTGTCTCACTTCTCCCATCCATGTAAGCCCAGAAGTGCTTGTTGTTGAGGGCACTAGCTCAGAATGGAAAAAACACACAGACAGGTCCCTGCAGAGGGAGTGTTGATACATCATTAATCTATCTCTTTAGCTGATGAAAATAAACTAGAGAAAGTGGCAAAGTGCATATGTTCTCAGTATAATACAAATTGTTCAACAAGTGTTCTTGAACAGATCAAATATTAATGCTGCCCCAGACAAAGTTAAATGTATACATCAAAATTTTCTACTAGAGATGGTCGCATACAAGAATATTTGCTTGTTCACCAGTCTAGAGGAAGAACAAGACAAGGATTGAACTTGTATATACCAATGTGGGATGTGCAAGATACATGTTCAAAGCCCAGAGGCCACATGTGCTCGTTTGGAGGCACTTTCTTGTATTTTCTTTTTTTTTTCCTGTAACTTTTTCCTTTATACCTGAAAGAACATGCCTATTTTTACATAAACTTCCTATAAGTTTACAATTATTTATGAAACACCTTTTGCTGAAAACTTCCCACATTACTATACCCTGGTATGTTAAACCTAAGACGTTCACTCTCTTAAATTTGTATTCCTGCAGTTATCAGGAAAAATATTAGATGACTGTGTAAGCAGGTTGTCAGAGTCTGATATGTTTAGCAGTCTTTTAAACAAGGGTGAATTTCCACTCTTGGGAGTTAGGTATTAAAGTATGTCTTAAGAAAAGCAGTTTGCTTGTTTTGACAACTGTATGGCATGTAATATGCTGTAATATGCACAAGAAGAGTTTACAGCAGAACTGGGGAGAAAGGTACCCTGTTAGTGTGAGATAGGCTGTTGTGTCAGCTCATCTGATCTTATTTCATCTTAAAAGCAAACAAAATGCCAGACCTACTATTTTTTTCTCCTCCCTTTATTTCTATAATGCAAACAATAGCTCATGTCTGGGGAGTGGAGGGAATTGGTTGTTTTCTCATTTATTGTTACTAGATCTTTATAGTGTTTCTTGGTATATTTATCTTTTGACATTTTTTATGTTGGGATTGCTACTTCATGATTGGAAGGGATTTGTTCCAGTGAGGCAAACATTTCCAAGAGCTCATGGCTCAAGTACAGTGTAATTCTTAAATGAAGACTCCATGAAGACACTCCAGCTTTGCGGGCTATTGGGAAGGAAAATTCTAGGTGGAGTTTGAGCTCTGTGGAAGTCCAGGTGTTGGAGTCTTTCTCCTTTCTTTCCTTTAAAAATTAGTTTCTGTTCATCTGACTGTTCAACTTTGATTGCACTTTACCCAGCATGAGACCAAGACAATAAGAGAAGAGGCCATAGTCTTTCCTCTTCCTGAATAATTTGCCTGGGAATTGAATGGTACAGAAAACTCATTTCCGTTCTACACTAAGGAATAGCATAATTTCAGTTCACTCATAGGAAAAATCATCATAAAATTACTTTAGTGCTATAGATTTAATGTAAGATTTTATGCAATCTCTTCAGATTTCCCTGGCAATTGCAGTGTCTTGCCTGACTTTGCAAAATGGCCTGTTCTTTAACTACTCACAGGAGATGTATCTAGACCTGTTATTATTTTATATTTGCATCATCCATTGACTTTAATTAGAATTGTGGATGTTCAGTATCTCTGAGAAAAGAAAAAACCCAAACTTTGAAATAAAAGCTTTAAAATTTCCAAAGTGTCTCCATTATTGAAAATTATGTATTGTACTGCTGAAGGGTAGTAAAAACAGATTGCTGTGAAAATATTTGCCTTCTTTTATCTGAAAAGCAGTACCATTTACCGATACTACTTTAAGTTTCAGGATTGATTCACAATTTATGCCTTTTATTTTTGAATAACATGGAACATGAGTTATTGAATCAAGTTTGCAGTAAACTGCATTTTCCTATATGTGTTTTCAGATTTTGCTTTTAAGAGAAAATTTACTATATATCTGAAGTATAGTATCACAAAAATGAAGGATTATTATTGGATTTAACTCTAAGTATATTACTTATTCTTTGTTGAGCAAAATCATGTTTTGAAAATTGATTTCAGTAGCGATTTCATGTGAAAACAGAGCAACTTTCTGAATATCTGGCTAGTTATCAATCCAGTTCGTTATAGAGAAGACTGTGATTTTTATAAAATATTCATATAAAAGTAAGGGGTTGATCTATCTTACAGTTCTGATTGATTTTCAAACACTTTGAATCCCAGTATAAAAGAAGGGGGAAAAGGCAGGTGCATAAATGCTGCCTTAACCATAGAATCAAAAGTAGCAAGTTAATTTTCTTAGCACACTTTTTTTTTTTTCCACAGAAGTCATATTTCTGTAAGAATGTTCCTTTCTGCTTTGCAATGACTATCAGATTATAGGTTATTTAATAAAAGAAAATACATGTTCCTGCCATAGACTGTTCTGTCCCTTTGTGAAGTAAATATTCTGCGCTGAGTAGCACCCCAGGTAACCTTAAGCTTAAAAGATGCTCAGGTTCCCAGGTTTTGAGCCTGACTGGAAGCATTTTAATGCTCTTCATTTAGCTGGATGCTACAAATCAGACATAAGTCTGATTATCAACTTTATCTTGTGACTGCGGCTGTCAAACATAAGGTAGAAAATGGTAAAACCAGATTAGGCTTAAAATTAGAATAATGTTGTTCTTGACACATCCTTGACCACTCTTTAAGCCTTTCACCTCACTCCAGACAAGATTTTTCACCTTCTGTCTCCTTTTCATTAAGCATCAGCTACTTCTGGACATTTTCTCCTGCCACTTGGCTCTACTCCTTTATCTCATCCTGCCCTTTAGTTTCTGCTCAGGTTGTCCTGTTTTCTTAAGTGGACAGTCACATCTATTGCATTCAACCATCTGCTTACATAGAATCAGGGCCTTGAGAATATTCAAAAAATGTAAGAAAGTTTCATGGGAGTTGCCTCTTTCAACAGACTTTCTATCTTCTTTCCAACAATGCTTTTTATTCCTCAGGATATGATCCAAATCTCTCCATTTACTGGTGATATGTCAGCCGAAAAATATATTCAACAGTGGGTTAAGTTCAAATTTAATCTGATGGTCATAAGTTTTCTTTCTAGTTATCAGATAAAGATCAGTTAAACTCCAATAATAAAATTGTACTTCCTGAACATGCTGGACTTCTGTACTCCTGAAGAGATATATCTCTGAGGCAGTTACGTTTCTAGAGTTTGTCTTGCATTTCCAAGAAGCAAGGACCCTCAGCACTGCATTTGCACGATCCTTTTAGATGTTTCCTTAGAAGTTTGTGTATTAGCTAACTGCTTCTTAGTAGGGGATACAGATGTTGAAACACAGAGAGAAAAATAACTCATAATGTGAAAGAAATAAAAGAGCATGAAATAGCTATAGCTTCCTATTAAGAAGATTGCTTGTTGCATAGTTAAAACTTCAAACATCTTCTGTACTTCTGGAAGGGAAAGTTAATGGCAAGATGAAGGGTTTTGCTTTTTATGCTTACAGGTATTAGAAACAGGTTGTTTGGCAAATCTCTGTTACTTTTAGTAGGTGACTTGGCTGTGAAATGTTGAGAAGCAACAAGTAAGAGAGCTCCTTCAGATGAGCCTGAAGTAATAGGGATCTCGAGATCCTTGCAAAGAAGTCTTTTGTTCTTGCTTTATTTACAATAGAATGAGAGTTGCAACCACTTTATAAAGAGACAGAATACAGTGTGACTTCATGCCAGGTGTTTTCACTTCCAGGAATGAACTGAATGGGAACCTTCAGCAAAAAAAATCTAGACTCTAGAAGCTACAAGGCAGCTACAGATACAGCTCATATTGGGACTTGAGTGCAGGATGCACAGACAGTGCCAAAGGTTGACTTTTATGGGAGAACCAAGAGGCCTCTGCAGGAATGTGATACAGACCAGCATCTTAAAAATAAATGCCTTAATAAGGGGAAACTACTAGGGCTATAAAAAGTCTGTGGCAGACAATGGCAATCTCATCTTGGGGAAAGAAACCATCCTGAGGTAGTACTGGCTGACTGTACAGTTGTATTTACAATATTTATACAACTACTATCCTTTCAAGCACAGATACTAACACAACTCTACCTTTCCTTTGAGAGGGAAGAGGACTCATCTCTGAATTCCTTGATGAAGTCTGTAGAGTCATTTGATATATAGTATTTTTTAATAAAAAACATTCTGTAAGACAAAGATACACTGTTTTATTTAGCTGCTCTTTTCAGAAATACTTTCCATTAAATGTTTATGTTTGGAAGCTAAATAAAAGATGTATTTGATTTTAAGCATGGATAAAATCTTTTTGGGCTGAGTACCATAGTCTAATGAAAAGGGTTTGTTCAAGTTCTGCATATGTGGTTTATGGAGACACTGTATCCACTCCTAAGGGGAAAGTGGTATTAAAACATAATTAATATTCTGAATGTTTCTAAAGAGTTGATTATTTAAATGTTTTATCCAACTTCTGTTGGCTTTTATATGGCTTGTTGTGAATCTGTATATTCTGTTAGATTGCTTAATAAAATTCAGACATTAGACATAAAAATTCCGTTAAGAGATTCTTTTCTTTAATCTCAGGATTTGGTAAACTCAATACGCAGGGAAAACATGATGCTAATTTGTCCCATTCTGTTTTGATTATGTCAAATTGGAGAAATTGAGGTTGTTCTTTTTTTAATACTATTTTTATAAAAAGAGAAATTGAGAAATATGTATGAGCTAAACCACATATCTATAGGCCAGAATGTGCTTCTTGGATACTAGTTTGGAGATCACCACAGAAAACTGTGGGAGATGCATGCTTGTATTATAGAACAGAACTTGATCACATCCTACAAATTCTACTATAATGTGCAGGACATACTGATTTTGTGCACAAAAATCTAACACACGAAACATTCTTAACCACACACACTGAATTTGAGAAAGTTAGTACAACATAAAGAATTTTTTCCCCCATTTTTAATAAATTACCACTGTAAAGTTTAAATTTCCAGAAGAAAGACAAGAGAATGTAGCCTTAAATGATTATTATGTGGCACATTTAACTGCTCTAAATAACCTAAATAAATAAAAGACAAATCATCAGAGGTACATGAATAAACAAGGCATACACAGGAATCCTTGTGCTAGTCACTGAGGTGCTTCAACTGCTGGCAAAGAAACAGAGCTCTAAGTCAGTCTTAGCAATGGCTGTCCCAGAAACTGCTCTGAGACTGCAGAAAACCATAGCTGGAGGCACCGAGAGTCTCTTGCAGAAGCAGAGATTAAGTTAAGCAGGAAGTTTCTGAGTGTCTTAGATTTATAAAAGTGCTGTTACTAAGAAGCTGTTGCTCTGCCTTACGCCACTGCAGAGGGGATACAGTATCACTTCTGTTTATCCACATGGGAGCACCAAACAAAGTCATTGGTGCTCTGTGGTTCATCTCCACTGACAAATGCTTATGCTGTTATGAGAATGAGGGCATATGGAGGGGCTGAAGTGAACCATGTCTGCTTCATGTACAGCAAAAGGAGGTTTTTGTAAAAAAAATAGGGAAGAATATGAGATTGAGATGAGATGAGATGAGATGAGATGAGATGAGATGAGATGAGATGAGATGAGAGAAGCTGGATCTATGAGGTCCATCTGTAGGAAACTGGTGACTATTTTAAATTAGTTGGCTTATCATAGCATCATAAATGGTCAAGAATGAAACATAATAGGTTCAGCATCATAGTCTCCTCTCTTGAAAGACATCGCCTTGCATCTTGACATCATATTAATGTAAAATTGGTTTATAAATGATTCAGAGAAAGAAGATCCAGATGTGGAATCTTCTTCTCAGATTCTTTTAAGTTTTTGCAATTTCCTCCTACTTTTCTCTCTGCATGGAATCAGCTCAATTAAAGTATTTAGTCAGTGTGAACTGCTGGATTTAAATCAAAATATAATATATGGCCAAAAAGTCGTCAAGAGGAAGGCTTGAAGCTTCCTAGCTGAAGAAGCTAAGGTGCTGTTTTGTGTCCTGAAATATATCTTTTTATCCTGTTGCTGTTTAATCTCCCAATACATTAGTGTGCAAGAATTTAAAAAATCTGCCATGGTTCATCATGCTCTCCGAGCCTGGGAATTTTTCATTTCTAGCCACATAATGACTCAGCTTTGTCAAACAGAAGAGGCAGTAGCTATCTGCATGTTATATTTTGACCCATTCAACCTATCCACCTTTCTTCATAGGTATGAAATACTCGTATGGATCTACTCTAGTAAAATACAAGGAGAGGGAGTAGCTTAGACTGCTGACTTCAAACACAAATGGTGTAATCACTGCTTGGAAGGTGTTTCCTCTTGTTTCCTTCCTTTTTGCCTGTTGTTTTAAGCAGGAAAAAGTACTCAGCAAAAGAACAGGAAAGTCTTTCAGTCTCTGAATCCAGGTGACACTGGGACACAAGTCTGAGAATTTCAGGCACACCTCATAGCATTTCCTTTGGTTAGTTTGGGCATCAAGTAGATTGTACTGCATAGTGGTTAATCTTGTTCCTATCTACTGAATGGGAAGAACAAAGTGATGACTTGGACTCTGCAGTGAACTCAGCTCCTGGGCACTTCTACAGACATTTAGCCTTGGCACCATCAGCATGGGATTCAGTTCATACCTCAACTCAGAGTAGACAATTGGGTCACCCCAGACTCCAGGTGCAGTCAGTAGGGAGATGCACTGGCTCCATCAACACATGTTTCACCGGGGTGATCTCAAATGTCTGCTTCAATATGTGTGGACTCTGCCTATGAATTTCTATTCCTATTTATTCATTTTAAAGGATGTTCCAAGTGACCGGCTGAGATGCAGGTCTTTACGCCATGGGTCTGATGAAGTCTGATGAAATTAAGAAAGACAGGATCCAAGGAGTTTCTTCATTGATAATTTTACCTGTCTCTCACATGTGCCTGTCTAAAAGTCATTATTTTTAATAAGAGAAATATCAAAAATACATCTGAACCATGTAATCAGCCTTCTATGACCCACAGCTATCATAAACCAGTGTGCATTCAGTGGATCTCTAATGTGTTACAGCAGTTAAAGGAATGGCTTGCTGTTTTTTCTTTTTCTTTTCCAAATAATATAGAATTTTGTATAAATAAATTTACACTACTCAAAACATAACACACTCTGTCTCTGTTTATTTATTCTGAAGCAATTTAGCAACATGGCCCAAAGAAAAAAGCTTCAAATACCATGTCTTTTAAATGTCAGTTGGTGGGGCTTTTTTTAAAGAAACTGTAAGATAGATGATGTGTTAGATTAACCTGAGCTAAGAAAACACAGTCGTAGCCAAAAAATATAGACAAAGACTAATAACTGTTCAAGGAATTATACTGAAAACAAATGAAATTTGACCTCTGGTAGTGCTAACAGCTGGGCTATACATAAGTGCAGCTTCAGACCTGTCCATTTTAGGAATTTTCTATAGGTTCCCTTTTGTTGAACCATTTTCGATAAATTAAATCTTTGGTGTGTTTTCTGGCTTTCTCTCTTCTCTGCTCTAAGGAAATCTGTCAGAATAATCCATTGAGAAACAAAATGAAAGCTCATCCTACTTCTTGTTACTATATAAATTTCATAAGAAAGAAATTTATGCTCTGGCCCCCAAATGCTCAAGTTCTGAGTTAGCGCATTTCTTGTGGATTCCTGTCTTTTAATGAAATTTTCTCAGTCAACTACTTCAGCCAAATTTTGACTTTTATAGGAACAATTTTACAGTCATAATTCAGCATCTCTGCCTGTTCTCAAATCCAATGGCTTACTATCACTCCAGGCTGCAGTTTATTGCTTTGTTTGAGTTGCTATGTCTTAAAGTGTATGGGGCAAGTATTTTATTCTATGGCGTTTTGCTTCTTTTAGCAGGTGGCACTTTGCTGGACAGTTTCTTTAAATTCATTTGTGTGGCTCATCGGTGCACTAAATTGCAACCAAGGATGAAGAGCCAGAGACAAGTGTCTCCAAAAGCCTCTCCAGAGAAAATGTATGTGGAACTATAACCGAACTGACCTTGAGAAACACAGCTATCAAAAGGTCACAGGGAGAGAAATAGCTTTGAAATAAATAATAGAAAGTGAGGTTCCAATTTTTTTTGTTGCAGCAGGGGTATTGGAGAGGATGGAGCTGCGGTGGTAGGGCTTAGCTGATGTCCTCTATCAGGGCTCACAAGCGAGGCACAGTCTTTTGTAGGCACATCCAAATCAGTGTTTGAAGAATGAGGAAGAATTCCTCATCTGGAATGAATAGCTTATCTGCACAGTTGAAACTAGATCTTATTCAGTTCACAAAGTGCCCTAATGTGATGTACACTTCGTAAAAATTTATTCTTTTAAAAATGATCTCACCTTTTTTGTGTGTCTACAACACTGCTTAAGCTTTAAATCATGTTTAAATAAACATGCCAGAGCTCAGATATTGTACGGCATTCATGAACTTTCACACAATTCTTACCTCTCATGATTTTGTTGAAGACTGCAGTATTCATAATTTCGAATTACAAGAAATTTAAAGGCATGGCACTCTAACAGATATTTTCAATATTATGCAACATTAGCATAAAACAAATAAGAATGTCCTATTAAAAACAATTGTTTAGAGGGATTATTGCTGCACAAGAGGGATAAAGAAATGAGCTAGTTTATTTCTCCTGGAAAAACATCAGGTTAGTGCTCAAGATGGTTCCCTTCTGCCTGAAGCATGTATAAATCAGGAACCTCTGTCCCCAAGTACTGGGTATGAGCAAGAAGAAAGTTATTTTAAATTGTATAATTTAATATTTGTATAGTAACTTTCATCTTCTATCATAAACATACTACAAAATGTTATGTCTTTGGCTTGAACACCTTGGACTCCCCAGTACTGCTTCTGGTACTGGGTAACTAGGGACAAATTGTTTTTCTAGTTACTGCTTTTATGACCCCATTAAAATTGATTAATAATTCTGACTCTCTTTGTGATATGATAAAGATACATTGACAAAGCATGCTGCTTATCTTTCTTTCATTGAAAGTTCTCCCTCTCATGTACTTTTACTCTGTAAGTACTATTAAATTGTTTCAAAGAACAGATCTGGGAAAAGAAGTGGGAGGTATCAGCTGAAACTTCAAGGAGTCTTCAGAGAGGCAAAATGTTTTTGTCCTGAACACATTTTTATATTATTTAAACTACATCAGTGAGCAAGACTTCAGTTTGTGTTTAAACCCAAAGATCGAATCTCCAACACTGCAGGTTTCCCTGCTCCTGCAGGCTATAACTTCTTTCAGACTGAAAGGTCCTCTCCAGTAAAACCTTAACCCTAGCCCAAGTATAAGACAAAACACACAAAAGGTAGCATTACATGCTTAATGGTAAAAAACACTAGTGTGGCCTTTCATGTAAGTAGTCACTTGAAGATCTGAAGAAAGCTTTCATAATTTTCATTTAACAGTCTTGAAATAGGGGTGAATGCTATTTAAATTAGGTGATTTGCAGCTTGCATAGAACAAGCATAGAAACTAATCAATAGCAGCCAAAGAAAGTCCTGACTGACCAGACTTCACAGTCCCCCAACGTGGCAGCCCTGAAGCAACAGCACATACTCTGCAGTTAGCCAGAGAAGACAAGGAACTGCTCTGTGTCTGCGTACTTAACTGTGTTTCAGTAGGCACGTCGTTTCTTTTATGAATAAGAAAACTCTGTACTAATTACCAGTCTCCCAAATCATGCTTAACTATGCTGTAACCATATATGTATATGGGTGCATATTCAAACTGTTCTTTCCGCTCTCTGTGTGGTTATAAAATTCCTCAGCTATGAATCCCTTTTACAGACCTGAAGCTCTTACAGCTATTATTAACATAAAATCTTTTCCTAGTTCAGTCAAAGGAGTTTTAAAGAACATTAAAACCTGCATCTGCCTGTACATGTTGAACAAATATATTGTTTGGCTTCAACAATTTTACAGCTAGATTTAAAAACAATTCTGCTAAAATGCTTTAAATGTCATTGTGCCTTTCGCTTCTCCTTTGTTCTTCATCTTCAAAGCTCCTATTATCTCAGTTTATGGGCTCTAATCATCCATCTCATATGTCTGTATAGGCTTTGAGATACTGACCCCTTACTCAGGTATGTTCCACTGTATGTTTTTAGTATTTTGTGTTGCATATGGTGGACAGGTTTTCTTTTTATTGCATTTCCCTATTTCATGTCAGCACTGAATCCATTATATAGTGTTACAAAGAGGTATCTTTCCCTACAAATGGTCTTGAATGTACAAATACTATTCTAAATATCCTCCCTATCTTTATAGGAATTTTGAGGACCAGCATCTGAAATACATTTACCCAAACAGAGTTTTCAGAGTCATTAATAGTACCTGTAATTTTTAAAAATTACCTTAAAATTTAAAACCTTAAAAATTACCTTAAAATATTAAGGTAAATTACCTTAAAAATTTACCTTCTCTCCCTTCAGAGTGTTTTTTTTTTTTTTTTTAGGATATTTTTATGATGAACATCTACCAGGGAAGAAATGGTCATGTTACAATGTTACCAAATTTTAAAAAATTGTTCATCCCCCCTACCTGTAGAATCTCAACTGTTGATCCCTGCTCTGAGAAATGAATCAGATAAAATTTAACTTAATGTAAAATATCCTTCACGGAAGTCGTTCCTGGAAATTCCCACTTCACTTTTCATACTGAAATCACAAAAATATTTGAAGTCGTCATTTATTTTTTGCAGTGTTCTGCACCTCTTTTATAACCTTCACTTTCAAAAATCAACATATCTTAAACATAATGCTAAGAATCACATTATTTTCATTCTTTTCACCAGATGCATTGACTCATCTTGTCTTATTTCATTAGTCACAGTACATATGACAGTGTATACACTTGAACGAAAGCAACAGATGTGGCCAGACTTTCAACTGTCAGTTTGTCCTTTGAGAACCAAAGTCTAAGGGATGATTAATTTTTCAAGGTTCTTGAAATCCCTCATTTGGTTTAGAGTGTGTGCCTCCATCTGAATATATGGAAAATCAGTTACTATAAATGTAACTACCTACCTGATATATTCCTGCTCCTGTGACTTTTACTTCATTGTCTGTACTATAACAACTTTATGCAAATTTATTCTCACCAAAGGTAAATGGAGATAAGTACAGAGCATGTATTGTAAAAGTATGTTTCCAAAGCTATGCAGGCCAAAGGGAATAGAAGTTCTAATTCAGTGCATTAAGTGACCCTGAATCTGCTATAAAATTCAGGACAACTTTGTAAAATATACATTTAAGTTCTGTTATGACATTTATGTCTAGAAAAAGGGATTTGATCAGTTAATATGAAAACTACCAGAGTAGCTCCATTAATCAGATTTTGTTTCTCCTACAGAGCAGAATATAAACAGTTGAGTAAGTGTGAGTTTGTGAAATGCATTTATTATGTTATCCTTTTAACCCATGAACTGTTTAGTATATTTAAAGTAAAACTGCATCAATCACTTTTCCAGGCAATATTTAATGTAGGAACTTTGCATTCCTGAGAAATCTGATGAATATACAGGGGCATAATAGTCAATATGTTAAAAAAAAAAAAAAGGAAAAAGGATTTTTTTTCATTTTTAGTATTCTTGGGAAAGGTAAGTCAGTGCTGTCCCATAACTGAGTTAGGTAGGTTACCCCACGGTAGTTCCTAATTTTTCCTTTGCTACCTTAAGGGCAAAAGATGTACAACTAGAAAACATTATTTCCCTCTTCTAACTGGTTCAGCAGTACTGAAAAAGCATAAAAGCTTGGCAAGAGTTAGAAAGTGGTTAGAAATTAAGGGAAAGCAGCCTAGATCTAGCTGGCCCAGACAGTGTGTCTAACAAGCGATACATGACTTGGACACAGGGCTGCCCAAGTATTTAAAAAGCTCTGTGGCAAAGCAGAGAAATACTGGAATACCCTAGAAAAATTCCCCACAAACTTGACAGAGAAAAGTAGGTTGCTCTTGTCTACCAAAGCATCTCTGCTTAGTTACCAAGTCTCAAAAGGGACCTTCATGCACCTTCTCTCATCACAGTTAGGCATTTTACAAGGACATAGGAAATTAAAGATTCAAACTTCTCAAGCTCAAATGAGCTTTAAACTTCTATTTCTTCTTCGGCCTTTTTTTTTTTTTTTTTTAAATCTGCTGATTAACAGTGAGTGCTATTGACACTTCAAATACAAATCTGTTAGGCTAAAGGTCTTTTAACACTCAGCAAAGTTTTCTGTTAAGCGAGGAAGAACCTACGATATTTTATTTAAGACAAAAAAAAAGAATCAGATGTGTGGACTGCTAGACTCTGTTCTTAGGAGAATTTGGCAGATGAGATCCTTCCTTCACCCATGTTCCCTAAGAAGGGTTTGAGCATGCAGGCAGCTGAAAAATGTCTGAATAAGGTGCTTCTTGAGCCATTTCATGGTGTAGGAGAGACCATATCTGGGCATGACTAACCTAAATTGCAATGTTCTCGCCCACAGCTTTTACACTGAAAAAATTTATTATTTTTTGTGGTACATTTAATATCAAAGCAGCTTCTGATCCTTCTGTGAATTATTTGGAGAGATGCTCAAATTCTAAATTATTATAGATTATTATAATTTACATATTTTTGGTGTATTAAATAACAGCACAATGCCTGTACAGTCAAAAGATCTGCTAGCTGAGTACTCCCCCAAAGGAAAAAAGAGCCACCACATCTCATCACTGATCCCCCTGGATTAGCCTCCTCGGTTTGTGGTCACTCACTAGAAGCTACAACAACCTGAAGGCTGTTCTTGCTTTTCAAGACATCATCCTCAAGGAACCAGAAAGACCACTGAATGCACTTCAAGGTTTTGGCAAGACAGGTTGTTGATGGCTGCTACCTCTTCAGGCTCTGGTGGCTTTTTGCAGGTGCTCAGCAGTGTGTGTTCTGGTACCTTGCTGCTGAGCGACTCCGCATCCACATGGCAATCACTGGCAATGTGGTCGCACTTTATTCCCCATTTAGCAATTTGGTTGCTTTTTTAAATGACCTTCATTACATAGGAATGCAAGACACTTTAGGATAAATTGAGACCAAGAAACTCCTTAGAGTCTGTTTCTCTTTAGTGCTAACGTACCATGAACTGCAATGAACCAGCTCATGAACTTCATCATTCACTCCCATTCACCTGGCAGATGCTCTTCATGGTATGTGAAAAGTGATTCATTGGACTGGCCACAAAGGGTAAACCTCAGAGTAATTTACTTATGATCTCTGTTCTCTCCTTTTTATTGCACAACAAGTAGCAACAGGCAAGCTCATTTTATTTCATCACGTTCATACACCATAGCTGTGCAAAAAGAGATTTTAATCGCAGCGTGAAGAGCACTGCAAACTGTTTAGGCAAGCCAGAAGAGCGATGAATTACAACGTAAAAGAGAATGACAAATAACAAGGGGGAAATGTTAAAGAAGGCAGAATTCTAATGAATGAGTGGATCTAAAGTGTATATATTGTGTAAAAACAGTGAATATCTGGTACTTTCTGTTGAAGGGTTGTATAATAACTCAGCTAGCACTAAAATATCTTTGAGCAAGATAAGACTATCAGAATTGACATACAGAGGAGAATCAAACTCCCTGAATATTTTACCAGATAACTTATCTCTTATGGAAGAAATATGGAAAGTTTCACAGATACAGGCTGATCTTTCAACTTGTAAACTCTACCCACTTTCAGCATTGTGTGAAATACTGAACTAGACATTATGTTCGGGTGATCTTCACAGAATGAATCTGCTGCCTGTGAATGTGTCTAATCCCAACTGTCCTCCCTTTTTTTTAAACTCATTCATATTTAAGGTCAGAATCTGATGTCCCACTGTGCATTATGTGCAGCACGAAAGTGCATGGCATTAAAACTTTCTACTTGATCATTTGTGTGTCCAAAGAAATCGTAACTTTTCCACATAAGTTAACCCCAGTGCAGTTCATGTCTTTATAAGCCTCTAATCTCCTCTGCAGTCCCCTGATTTCCTAGCTATCGTATGTCTTGTATACAGTCTTTTATACTATAGAAGCTGTTCATGGCTTAGGAAAATCTCTACTTTTGTAAATTGTTTTAATTTCAAGAATTTACAGTAGCTAAATGTCTGACTCATTAGTGCTTTAATTAAAGGGAAACACATCCTATGAATCATAGTATTTACTTGAAGGAGTTAAAAAATATATTGTGAAATATATAGAAACTTTCAATAGGGGACATATGCTTTTGTTTTCAAAAAAGGAACACAGTTTTGCTCATTTAATTTGTAGCAATGATTCCATAACTGCTGTGGCTGCTGAGGAGACATCGCACACAACCAAATCTAAACTAGTGTACGTCTCTGCCCACCAAAGCAGCAGAGCTAAAGACAGAATCATCTGAACACCCCGCCTGCTTCCTTCTGTTGTTTGTTTACGATTTTTTAAATGCCATTGACGCTAAAGCCGCATATTTTATTAGAGGTTAAATCAAGCACTATCAGAAAGAACCACTAGGTGGCATTTGCTAGCTGTAAATTAAATCAGCCTGGTTCTGACACCACCTGTCCACCAAAAACGTCTTAATGCCTGTGCATTTTGTACACAACCTTGTATATTTTACTGCAATTAGTTTTCTTCAAATTTGTAAACTGGGAAAAAAAATCCGGAAGCCCCCAAGCCTCTACTAATCAAGTTTAACTCCTCCATAGAGCTTGCCAATGCTTTTACCCTCATGGATGGCACGGAGACCCTTTCAAGTGCTGCCTTCTCCAGCCTCCAGCATCTCTGCGGCCTGAGCCTGCAGGCAGCCCTCCACATTGCAATATCTCCATAAGCGTATCAGTCTACCGCCTTCTTGTCTGGAAAAGACATGTCCACTTGGCATGGTGCAAACGACGGCCTTCAGGAAGGACCTGAGCTGGAATAACCCCGAGTGCAGCCCCCAGCCCTGGCTGAGAGGCTCTGCCAGCCGTAGGAGCTGGAAGACGCCTTCCGAGGAGCCCCGGGAGTCCCTGGCCTGTGCAGGACCCTGGAAACATTTCAGACATGGCTGGTTTATACTTGGTGAAAAATCTGAACTGCAAATATTTCAACGCCCGGTATGAGCATCTTTTAAAAGTGAGTGATGTGTTTTGCCACTTCCATCACCTGAATGGTTCTGTAATAGGAGGGCAGCCCAGAAACTGCTTGATATTTCTGCACAGAAGATGTGGGAAAAAAAAAAAAATCCGACGATATTCAGATTATTCATTTCAAATTCAAACCAAAAATTTTTCCTTTGGGGTTTTAAAGAAGTTTAAGATTGAAGGGTTTTTTTTTTTTTTTTTTTTTTTTTTTTTTTGGTTTTGTTTTTGTGGTTTTTTTCTCTGCTGCTGCTCCCCAGGGCTGCCTGTTGATGGCGGTAGTGCATTGAGGGAGCGCAGTGCCTGCAGCAGGTCAGCCCAAAACATTTTTTGGTCTGTTTTCAGAAAAAAATAAAAACACTTCTCAAACTTTTCAGCTGTCAGGTGTCCTCTCCTTCCAACAAAAATAAAAGATTAAATTGTCTGCAGAAAGCAAACACATTCCAAAAGCGTTCCTTCTAAATAAAACTCAATATCCTGTTGGAAAAATAGCTCCAATGGCAAATAACCAGCAAAAGCCTAGTGCGGTTTTACCTCAGTTTTTCATCTAAAACCTAACTTAGTTTTAGAGAGTGAAAACCTGTGGTGGTTCAATGTAAGGGAAAGACAAAAATGAAATCCTGTTTAAATGGTCACTGAAAGAGTAAGCAAATATTAACACATAATAATATATCAAGCATACGTTTGTCTAACGAAAGAGATTGACACCCAGCTACAAACTTATAGTTCATATTGCTACTGATTTGCTCTGAGCATTTTGTTAATCATTTTGAAGAAACAAAATAGTACAAGTGCTCTTAGCATTTGCATAATTACCACTAATATATTATTAAAGTCTGAAATAATATTTCATGTCTGTTTTAAAGCATTGAATATATTTAACTTATGTCTGTTTCTCCTGCTACTGGATATAGCAGAAAGCTAGCATCTAGTTTTTGTCAATACAGCTTGCTTTCAGACTGAGGAGAGAAAAAGACCTAGATTTTTTAATTGAATTTATTTGATATTGATTATTCTCTGTGGGCATCTGGTTGTAAGATCAAATACCAGTATTACACCAGTTCTACTGTCAATAGGTACTACATTCCTTTTGCTAAAACAAAATGCCAACAAACATATCACAGCTGAAGTATTCATAACACTGAAAATTAAGTATTAATGACTTTAAATATTATTGTGCTATTGTTATGCATTATTCTATGCAGAATTTCATTCAGAATGGAACCAAACAGGAAGAGCAATTGAAAGTATAAATCCTGTTATCAAAATGTTTTTGTGCAACTCTTACCCCAAAGCAAAATAAATTTCCCAAAACCAGTTAGACAAAGTTCACAATGGAAAAAAGGTTCCCCCAGTGAAAGGCTAATATAAAATTTGCACAGAGAATCATGAAGGTCATCATGAAGCAAATTAAAATAATCAAAACTAAGCGCAACTGAGATTTAATTGTGCTAGCTGTAGGAATACAGGTATTTCAAAGTGGCTGACATGGAATCCCATTGCTCCCTCTGCAACAGCAGCCTGCAGACTTTGCAAAAATGTATCTCATCCACCCAAAGCAGTTTGTTCTTGCCGCCTTTGGTGAGTGAAAGCCATTTATAGACCGCTAGTGTCATCTGGTGGCCACACTGAAGACAACCCACAGTACGAGGTGCCTCGCTGAGCCATGTTCAACAGCCACGGACCGCAAATCCTCCTTTCCCAGTTTTTCAGTCATTTTTATGGTTCCCTCTTACTCTGCATGTTAACACCACCCTATGATAATGTGCACATCCTAAGTACAGGGAGCTGTGAGCTCCGTCACAAGAGCTGCGCTGGGGCAGGACCCGAAGCTGAGCAGCCTCCTGGCTCCTCCACATCCCCAAGCTGCACCTAGGGCTGATGTAAGAAAAATAAAACCATTGGGCTGTGGCTGCAAGGAGAGCAATTGAGATTTGAGCATCACAAGAGGCAAGAGATTTTAAATGTGATCTAGATTTAATTGCTGACATCTGCTCTATCCCTTCTTCTTTCCCATAACTACTCCTTCTGCTTAACTGCTCTTTATTGACTCTTGGGAACGAGTGAGTTCAGAGATGAAAATTATTAACATGTAACAGAGATGGCTGAAAGCTAGCACATGTCTGTGACATCTGCTCTTGTTGTTGGATGGAGGTGGAGACCAAAGGGCAAAAGTCAAGCTTCTCCTTCACGCGATTCTTTGGTGAGCCAAGAAGAAAAAAATGGCTCATTCTTATTCATGGGAATGCAACATACAAAGAACAAAAGAGAGTAAGAGCCCAGGAGAAGCCAGCTATGTTCATAAACTCTGCATGTGGATCACATTTCATTAGGAAAAGATTTCTTCATAATGATGGTGTAATGGTGGTGACAGTCAGCGAGATATCTCTATCTCGCCATTCGCAATAAGCTATTCTTATTGAATATAAACAGGTCATTTCATGAATATCATAATTTTATCCACTGCCAAAAGAAGCTGGTAATTTTTCACCCAAAAAAAAAAAAAAAAAGAAGAAAAATAAAGAGTTTTCATATCTATATGGCATTGCAGCAGGCTCTACAACATGTTCTTCCTAAATTACAGAAGACTATGAGAAAAATAAGTAACTATCATTAAATTAAACATTTCTAAACACAACATGTCTTCTTCCCTCATCCCCATGGAGTGGATACCCGCTCTGTTTTTCCCACAGACATTGCCTTTGGTGGACAATAGCAAACAGACTTTAATGGCTGTGTGTTGCATCTATCAGTGAACACCACTACCATCACTGAGTGCCTGCAAATGTGCCTTCTTTTAGTGAGCAAGCAAGCTACTGAAAAATATCAGTCCAGTAAATACCTGGAAAGAAAACAGGAGGAATACATTTTCATCACACAGTTATTATATATGACACCAATTAGAACAGACACTAGCCCCTCCCTGCCAAAGAGTGGATTTGAAACTCTGAAAATCTTGAATTAGGGTTTTGTCCCTAACCAGGTCCCAAAGGCCAAAATATAATTTTTTTTTTCATAAAACTAACTATTCTGAAATTCTTTACAAGAATTAAAAACTACGCAGTGAAAAGGAATCAATTCATCCTCATCCAAATGTTTTGATAAATCCACAAAGTACATTTTTATGATGCTTCTGAATGTCACAGGGCCAGTATTTGCAATCTACACACTGCTCTAGCTTATAATTTTTAGCCAGTTCAGCTTTCTGGTCTTGCTTCTATGTAGAGGTTATAAAGTATTAAACCACTCATCTAAAATTTTTAAAATTAACATAGCTGTTGAGCAGCTCTACTTACTCCAGAAGCTCTTAAACTTCAGAGAGTTGATTTTTAGGACATTTATACAAAATAGGCTGCACTGCTAACTTCGGTATCTTTCTTGCTAATGTAACAAAACCATTTGAAAACAAAGGCTTTTTTTTTTCCTCTCTCTATTTTTTGCCTTTCCTCTCTATTCATTCTATGACTACTTCACTTAACATCAAATAGCGTTTTATCTATTTCCCATCAGAGGCCTCTATAACCACAGACTCTAAGTACCTTAAAAAGCAAACGTGAACTCATTCAGCCTTGTTGCATTCCTATAAAAAGTGGGGCAGTGCTCTCATTCCTGCTTTGTAGATGGGGAACTGAAGCACAGAAGATTCAGCTTTTCCAGGCAGGGCTCACTCCAAAGCCTCCCAGGCTCACTCCAAACCATGGACCTGTGTGCAACCAGCAGTAAAGAAATCCCACACTGGTTGTAGAGGGATCCAGGTTGAATCTCATACTTTTCCAAGGTTAGGGTCATGTCAACACAGATTATGCACGTGTGGAGCGTGCCTGGGACTACTGCTGCATTAGGCTTTTCAGCTGACAGTATTATTGGGGTCAGGGAAGACCACGCTCCATACCTTTAAAAACAGCATTTCATACGCTATTATGGCATGGTCTAGAATCATAAAAGATTCTTTCTTTTTTTTATTTCATATCCCTTTTCATAGTTTTTAATTTTTTGCTATGCCATAGTTTGAAAGGAAAACACTCATTTTTCATCTCTGCTGGTCTCAGTCTGCATTTTTTCTCTCTTTTTGTTACAGTTGCCTTTCAGAAGTATCCTATTCCTTCTCTGTCAGCTAATAAAAGTATGCTGGATGATCTCCATTTTTCTCTAAATAATGTATTTATAGTTACTCTGATCTGAATTTATAAATAGCTGCGTATTTTACATTTCTGGTCAGCATAATAATTCCATTGAATATTGAGATCTCTTTTTTTAAAGAAAATTAATGGCCTCTATGCAAGGCTTTTTTTGGCGTATGAGATTCATTTTTTTTTTTTTGCTATAAAAAAAATAAAATAAATAACATTTGTTTACATATCCAGAATAGAATTGCTGACAATATTGCTGGCTTGGTATATAACTTTAATGGAATTTAATTTGCATACATTTTTCTAAGGAAAAAAAAAAGATATTTTTGAATATTAAACAATATTGAGACATGTTTGTTTCTCACAGATTCAAGGCATCCCAAAATAATAGTGAGAATGACATAACACTGCATGTACAAACTAATCAGTCATGTTTGTACCATGTTTTGTTTCTTTGTTTTTGTAGCCACTTGCTCAAAAATAAATATTTTCTTTGCTTTTAGAATGATCCAAGAAAATTAAACTTGAATGTTGAGTTTTAAACAGAGAACAATGTAAAAAGTTATTTATAAATACCCATTTCATTAGCACATTAATATTATTCCCTTCCATTACAAAGCCAGATCTATAGTATTTTTACCATTAAAATTCTCATTAGAGTTTTAGCATCACTGATGAAGTCTCAACACACAAATAATTCTAATGAAGTCAGTGTATGCATCTGTGGAAGGACAGGTGAATAGTGGGTTTAAATTAATGGAAATTGTTTTAATCTTTCAGAAGTATGATCTTAGTTTTTACCCTTACAGATTTCTTCCCCCATCCTAATGTACTCACCCTTAAAACTATGAACTGAAATATACTGCAAATATAATTTATTCAAAATCTTACCTTTTGACAACAACAACAACAAAAGGTATAGACCAGCAAAACAACCAGGACCACTGTTACAGTTAATAGTAGAGAAAGAATTCCACTAAAAGCAGAAAGCATTCCACTAAAGTGAAATTCAACTCGGCACATAGTCATTTATCTGGTAACACAGAAAATATGGCAGTAAAACTTTTTTTTTTCCTTCATATCTGGTACATCAATCATAAAATAGATTTAAAAATAAAATTCGAGGTGCATACAACACATTCTGAAAACAACTAATTTACTTTAGATCATACAACAATTCTAACTACGTAATCATTAAAAATCCCTTGGCACTTCTGCAGAACTAGGTTTTGTTAAGCCAAGTGTCCTGGACACGTTCCATTACATCTGGGGCTATAATAACAATATTTTTTTCTGTTAGTGCTCAAGTGAATCCAAAATATAAATTTTCATTTTATTACGTTCAAGATCTTTGCATATTTAATTAATTCAAATATCAAGCAGTTGAGCATTAATAGATTCAGAATCTTAGAAATCAACTTAAAGGTATAATGGCCAATTTTTACAGAAATTCAGTTCAGGAAGACAAATTTTGTCTTGCTGAGTAGTTATGGAAATCTATAATAAAGGAACAAGGAAAATGGCATGTGGCAGTTCAAATATGTAGGATAACAGTAGCAGAAAATATTCACTATAAAAAAAAAGTGAAATAGAGAAATATGCGAATAGACAGAAAGAGAGAGAGATGGATAAGGAAAAACTTTAGTGTGAGGGTGACTAGGCACTGACACAGGCTGCCCAGAGAGGCTGTGGATTCTCCTTCCTTGGAGACTCCACATTCATCTTCGGAAGCCGTCTGGGCACAATCCCGGTGGCTGATGCAATTCTGGTGGCCCTGCTTGAATAAGGGGTTGGACTAAATGATTTACAATGGTGGAGCCACTTTCCATCCTCAACCCTTCTGTAATTCTGTGGTAGATATATTTGCTTTTGGTATGAAGTTATATAGATCAATATAATTAAAATATTTTGCCTGCTTAGAATTCCCCTTGTAACTTAAATTAGATAAAGAAGGTTCTCCCACTCATTCTGAATTATCTTGCAATTTATATGTAAGTCTGTAGAGTATTTGGCATTAGGATTACTTGAATATTTCCTGTTTTAAAAATAAATTTTTAGTCCTCAATGAAGGAAAATTTAAGTACAAAACTCAAATTTTCAAAGAAAAATCTTTAATTTTTGATTAATAAACACAAAACATTATTAACAGATACCATCATTTTCACAATTCAGATAATTTTGCAGTCATTTAACTTCCATAGATTTTTTTTTTTATAATCTTTGCAATCTTCTGTTCTCCTATGTCCTCGATAAATCTGCCTAACTGCAGTTACCACTGCAGTTACCATACTGACTTTCTAACTTATCAGTGGGTTATTTTTACATTGAGTTAATGAGCACAGTCATAAAATTCTACTTCAATATCAGGCAAAAGAGGATATCATACTCCCTTCCTCATACACCAAAACAAGGCTCGTATCTTACAAAAAGTATCACTAAATTTTTTTCTTTTTTTCTTTTTTTTTTTCTTTTTTAGTATTATCTTTGGACTTCAAAATTAAAAGCATGAAAATTAAAAAGTATAAATAAAAATATATATTTGTTTCCTTCCTCACTAGTTACCACAGTTTGCAAGTTTAAACAGGAAATGTGGAATACAGAAATCAGAAGTATTGCGTATGGCCATAGTAAAACAGTCATACCTTTAAACAATTTTTTCTTGTTTTGGGGGTAAATCTGCATGGTTATGTATCTTTCTAGAGTTTTCTCTTAAGGCAGCTCTAAACAGCTGAACTTCTTCAGACATCTAATATGTTACTGTCAGTGGTTTCTAAACAAAAGTTTTTTTCACTATTTTCAGAATTCAGTTTGCTGCATTTATGTTACTAGCTCTAAATGCACAGTGGTTTGTCCCATTTTCTAATCACAATTAAATATAACTTAATCACAATTAAAAGAATAGTCAACCTTAGCATAGAAGGCAATGGTATTATTAACTGGCATTTTTGAATGTTGGTTTTGGTTGAATATTTAATAATTCACAGAAATTATAAGCACAGAACTATACAAGCAAGTCAGCGATAAAACAGAAATCCGGGTATTACACATTAATCTATTTATATCCATGCATCTAATGATTACTAATGAGCAGCCAACAGGGATCATGGGATTATACTAATAAGCGCAGACCTGCCCATTTCATTCTTTGCAAAAGAAGGATGTCCATAAATAAAACATGCCCTAAAAATAGATTTTTATTATATTACATAAATAATTTTCTAAAAATATTCTCCTATAAAATATTCAGTACCTAAAAAGTGAAATACTATAACCATTAATACCAGGACTGTACTGCCTTATGTCTTTATAAGGAACATGATAAACCTGTTTTTCTTCTCTAATTTAGGTGAGGACTTTCAATTTCAGAAGAAGATTTGGTTGCAGTCACTCCATTTGGCTTATTACACTACATTCTTGCCCCTCAGATCCTGGGACTGACCTCCATAAACAGCCTTATCTATACAAGGAGCCAACCCACAAGTTGGATACAACTACTGGATTTTTTTGCAGATTTGGATGCTGCTTGAATTTTGCTTTCTAGGCTGATTTAATGACAATATGAAAGAAACTGGTGAAATTAGGGTCCTTTACAGCAAAGCTATCTTAACATGGACTGTTTCATGTGCTGTGAAAGTAATTTGTTAATGAATATTAAAATGTCACAGATTAAATCTTTAAGTACAGGACAAAGTGAGGAAAGAAAATGTCCTTTGAACAAAAGCAGTCCTCAAACACACGAGGTTAAAATCTTAATATTTTGTTTTTATCCTATTCAGAGAAAATAGCTATTGGTTTTGGAAAATGTCAATACATGCTCTACAAGTGAAGAAGAAAACAGAAAAAAAAAAAAAAGTTTAGATTGTAAATACTTAAAACTCTATTTTCATCTCTTTCCAGAAGAGGGTAGTGTAGCATACACTTAAACATTATCTACAGAGCATACTCAGTCTTGCAGGATGTTAGTGCTAAAACTAAAGTAATTAAGCAATTTAGAGGAAAATAATTTAGAAATTTGCAAAAAGATTTAAAATGTTGTGTCATTTTAGTCAGGTTTTACCTTGGAAGTTTAAATATTACCTCAGCTTACATCAAATAATAACAAATATATGGATTTCAGAGGTTTTATAAAAGGAAGCAGAATATACTTTAAGATTATGAAGAGAATTTGTTATGTCAAATATGCAGCATAAATATGAAAGTAAATCTAGAAGCAAATATGCTCATGTTGTAAGCTATAATATTCCTGGAAAATAATTATTTTCTTAGTTTAAGTCCTAGAGGATCTGCATAACATGCACTGCAACAAACTACAAACTACAGGCCTTACCTCACTCTTCATTCATTCAGAGTTGTTTAGACTTTTTCTTTTTTAAATGAAAAAAAAAAATCACAAAAAGTTCTCATATTAATTTCAAATAGCACTATTTTGGAACCCTTACGTTTGCCTTAATTATCCTTTCATTGACTGAAGTTGTATTTAACTATAATTTATCATCTAGAATACCAACCAGTTTCATTAAGAGAACCTGAGAATGTTCTGCTTTCCTCATACTTTTCACCTGCAGTTAATCGCACAGTTAAATTGGCTAGACCTTATATCTGAGCTAAGGAGCTCCAGTTTCAATTTCCAATTTTGTTTGTTAGTTTTATTTTCATAACTTCCTAGAGTATAAGAAGACCTGAACAGTGCTCGGTATTTATTTTATTGAAGCCATGCAGGCACTGTAATTAAGTCAACTTCCTGTAATTGTCACCTTGAGATTTCTCCTTTTGCAAAACAGAAGTATTTCAGTTAAGCAATTTTCTTCAACTACTAGGATAATTTTTATGCTATTTGCTACTTTTCTTGCTGTTTTATCATAGAATCATGGAATCATTATGGTTGGAAAAGACCTTTAAGATCACTGAGTCCAACTAGAAGTCCTTCAATACCATGCCTGCTAAACCATGTGCCTGGGTGCCTCAGCTGAACAAAACTGAACACAGGATCAGAGCTGTGGCCTCTCCAGGGCCCAGTGCAGGGGGGCGATCACCTCCCTGGTCCTGCTGGCTACACTTTTCCTGACACAAGCCAGGCTGCCCTTGGCCTTCTTGGCCACCTGGGCGCACTGCTGGCTCACGTTCAGCTGGCTGTCGACCTGCACCCCCAGATCCTTTTCGGTCACGCAGCTCTCCAGCCACTCTGCCCCAAGCCTGTAGAGCTGCATGCGGCTGTTGAGACTGATGTCCAGGACCCGGTACTTTGTTTTATTGAACGTCATGAGTTGGTCTCAGCCCATCGATCCAGCCTGTCCAGATCCTTCTGCAGAGCCTTCCTACCCTCATGCAGATCAACTCTTCCTTCCAGCTTGGTGTCATCTACAAATTTGCTGAGGGTGCACTCAATCCTCTCATCCAGATCATCAATAAAAATATTAAAGAGGACTGGCCCCAACACTGACCCCTAGGGAACACCGCTCGTGTCCAGTTACCCACTGGATTTAACTCCATTCACCACCACTCTCTGGGCCTGGCCATCCAGCCAGTTTTTCACCCACCCATCATCCTTCAAAAAAGTTGGACATGAAAACATAGTCACTATGCTGCTGCAGTTTACACAGAAGGAAAGCACCTCTCTCCACTCTGCTGATTAGGTCTTTATAAAAGCATTTAACATTAGGCCAATTCTCACGTTACAGTCACCTGTGCTGTAGTCATCTTAGGTTTTCCCCACGATACTCATTTAGAGACACCAGGACAGAGTCACTAGTTTTGCAGGGCAGAGAGGCTTTCATTCTTTCCGGGTGTATCACTGTGGCCTTAGCTGTCTAAAAGACACTTTGTTAAATGGATGCAGCCAGGAAGGCTAAATCTCTGGATACAACTCTTCTATCTTCTGCTTCCCACCATTCTGCCAACTTTTGCATCATCTGCAAATTCCATTTAATTGTATATACTTTCAGATAACTGAGAAGAGTGTTGAATATTTGGCCAACTGTCTTTCCATCTGAAAGCCCATCATGAGTTTATGTTCCCATGAGTGACAGCACATCAACTACTCTTTGGCTCTGGCAAGGAGCTGTTCGATGTGTTAAGCTGTTCGATGTGTTATCCTGTAACTGTTCTCCAAATGTTTTATGGCAATGCTGTAATTGCAATCAGGAGAGAGAAACAAGCCTTACCTGGATGGTTAAACCACAGTCCTCAACAACGACAACCTTGTGCTCCTTCAGAAGGGCCCAGAAAATACTGACTCCACCAGCCACTGCATACTAGATTTTGATTTGGGAATACTTTAACTGCCCTTCCACTGTGTATGGGGGCAGCTGTTACTGTTCCCACAGACTGCCCACAAACCCCTTGCCACAACACACGGGCTAACTAAGGGGTGTCTCCTGCTTCCCACCCAAACCAGCACAAAGATTAACCATCCATCTGTCTCCAGCCAAAGCTGCATTGTTGCAACATCGTGGGCAGCAGCAGCTTTTGGGAGAAACCCTGTGCGTCAGCACAGCTTCAGTGCCTGCATTTATTTTCAAAATTAACCTAACTTTTGCATTCTTTCTAAAGTCCTAACTAAATGCCTCTGAATGTTGCATGTAAATTAACCCAGGCTACTAATGGATTGTCTTGATCCACAGTGGTGTCTATAGAGGGATTAATCTCATGTTTTAAAATGTTAATTCTCTGTAAATGTGCGTTTTTCATAGTGAGCTATTAGGAGACTGGAAAATACTGCTTTAATCTCTTAAGTACGTCATCCTACTTCTTTCCAAATACAGAACAGTAATATTTATAGAATATATCTGCAACACTGATGATTGCTATCATGTCCATCCAGTAACAGTCTATTACAATTGCTAAACTTTTTAAAACTCCTTTAAAAATCATTTTCCTTCACCATTTTTTTCTTTCTGTTTCTTTCCTTCTTTGTTTCTTTCTCTTTCTTTCTCTCTTCCTTCTTCTTAAGTCTATATGTTTTCTGCCATAAAATCTCTTTCAGTCAGCTCCCTCTATCTTTGTCTTTTCTGCAGAAAAAGACTCTATACACATTACCAGACAAGGATGCCTATACTGAATATAATAAGAGCATGATTGCAAGTCCTTAGGCAGTTATTGCCTTGCAAACTTCTTATTATCTCAGCTTTATCTCTCATAATAAGGTATAAAATATGTTTTCCTCATATCAGCTTCTCTATCTTTTCTATTATAACATTAACGTCTACATTTTTAAAGTCACTGTTTGTTCCATGAGCTTTCAGCGGTTTTTCATTTTGTCACTGCTCAGAGGTGTTTAAGAAGCAAACCTACTTTGTCCTCTACTTCCATGCAGTGAGAGACCGCCCTGCACACCTTCCTGGAGTCAGTTATGGAGAGGCCCCAACTTGCCTGTCCTGCAGAAGGTGCCTGTCAGGTCTAACTCTGTAATATTTTTCTTGTTCCTCTGGTGTTATGTTCCATAGCATTTGGCCTCCTGAACATCAAATATTAATTCTTATTTGCTGCCTGATCACATAGGCATTCTGTTTTTTTGTTTTGCTTTGTTTTTCTTCTTCTTTCTCAGTGCATCCCACCTTGTCCAGCATTGTAATTCCAATACCACCGATCTTTTCAGTGAGGCATTTATTTGCATTTTTTTTCTCCAGAGAGCAACTTGCTTTCTGAAGATATTGATTTGACACAAACCTGATGCAGGGCTGCAGTGCTGGTGTCAGAGTGTTGGGTGACCAGAATCATGGAAGACGGCACCAAGGAGCCATCTCTCAGCTGCCAGGCTGAGCACACAAAGCTGACACTCAACACTGCTATGTCATTCGTATAGTCATGAACTGCTTCAGAGGGTTAAACCATGTCATTTTATCACATGATCTCTGAACATCACTATATACTTTTTCTCTACTACACAGAAATTTTTGTCTTGGTTCTGTGAAATACCAGAATGAAGATGACTGCTTACTCATTGAAGCTCAGAGGAGTTAAAATTCATGACTACTGTGAAAGAAGAAAGTTTTTGATGAACAGATTTTAACAGTTACATGCTGTTTTTTTTCTCCATTCTTGCAGTACATAGGGAATTTGATCTTTTATGCACTCACTCTGGAGAGATGAGGGCATATAGTCTACTAAGAGTGATTCAGTCCCTGTGACCGTCACCGCCATCCTCCCACAGTACTGAAATAATTGCCTATAGATGAGCAGGAGACTGAATTAAGAAAGTTTTTGAACCTTTACTGGGATGTCTGTAACTATATGTCTATGTGAGAGAGAAAGAGAGAAAGAGATTTATTTCAATATTATGTCACAGAACAATAAAATTAAAAGATTTAGAGAGTTACCATCTGTTATGTCTGGTCTTCAAGTGCCCCGACACTCAGCATTCCTTATGGCTGTGGCTTTTTAATTTGATTTCCTGGCTTCACAGATTAATTACTTAGCTGGAGGATTGTATTATTGCTCAGGATTGTATTATTTTTAGAACTTTGGACAGGTCATAACAAAGTGAAAGTTACCCTGGGAATAGTATCTTGAGGAAATAGGCTGAAATAAATATACTGTACAGGAAAGATAAATACAGTGATTCCACAGGGGATGAGGCCTTATGCAGTTCCACTGGCTCTTCATGAGTCTTTCAGTTTGCTCCCTGGATGACTGCAAAGGCATTTCAGCCTCAGTCCTGAGGACTTCTGCAGTTGAAAAAATGCTGAGGTGATGTGGCCCGTGTGCTCCTTCCCTACCCCAGTCTGACTTTTCACATGTAGAGGTAGCCCTATTCAGGTGTTAACCACCAGTGATATTATCTGATCCTGGTGGTCTCCTCCCTGTTCTCTTCCCTCTTTCAAACAATAACCATCAATAACAGTCCTGATGGCTGCATTCTGATGGGGAGATAAGGGCTAATTGCACATACACCAGCCAAAATTGGGCTGAAATGAAAGAATGACTATAAGTCATTCATCTTATCCCATAAATATGGGGACAGCCTGAGAACCCATTGAGCTCTCCTTGCATGGCAGCAGGCTGCATGCCAGGATCTCCCCTTGAGCAAGGATACTCCTGAAGGTTAAGAGATCCTTGCTGCAACAGATCTGTGGTAAGTGACTAGAGTGCGCTTTCTGAACTTGTAAACTTTACTGAATCGTATACTTAACTCAGCACAGAATTCTTTAGTCATAAACCGTTGACCAGGTCTCTGACTAGGATTGGATCCAGCTGTACCTGGACTGCTTTCAGAAGGAGTTTGGAAAGCAAGGGGGTCCAATCTGAACCCCATGACTCATGAACCCAAGGAGGTTCTCCTTGGTAATCTTGTGTATACCTCATGCAGTAAATAATAAGTGACATTGCCATAGAATCTCGTGAAACAAGTGTGCATCTCAATAAAACCTATTATTTCTTTCTTGTGAGTGAAGTGTATTGTGTCATTCACCGCACCTCCCCGACAAAACTCATTCCATAACAGATGGACTTGAAAAGGTACGCCCAAAACTGTGGTTCTGGTACCTCCCAGTCCTCTGGACTACTGAGTCCTGGTGGATCACAAACTCCTCCCTAGCTGCTCTCTCGTTTCTCTAGACACCCCCAGCTCTCCCCATGCCCATGTTCAGGGCTGCCTCATCCTGAGCTTCTAAGGGCCAAGCTCCTATCCTGGAGCAAAGTTCCCTAGACACCAGATTAAGAAGTCAGATATCTTAAAACAAGAAGGAGCTGTAGCTGTAATTTCTGTTTTTTTTTTTTTTTTTTTTTTTTTTTTATGATGTCCTAGATCCAAAACACCAAACTTTTTGTCTCCTACCAGCATCCTGTTGCTAAATATGGAGTTGTGCAGATGTTGAAAATAGCAGGCATCAGTATTTCTAGGCACTTTATTAATCTTCTTGCAGATTAATTGCAGAAAACAACAAACTCTCCTCATTTCCTTCAAAGAACAAGTATATCAGCTCAACTGTAGGCCTGTAGGTATACCAGAACTAGGTGCGTAAGTGTGGCAAGGCACAGGGTAATATATAATTCTGTATTTGTCATTACCTGTCATGCAGTTTGTTTGTCCCTTGCAAGATGTGCATGTTTTCCTGATGCTGGTCATTCCCCTGTGTACAGTAGATGCCTAGGCTCTCTTTGAATTTTTGTCTTGGCAAATTGCCACAAATTTTGTTGCCTAATTTAATGCCCACATTTGTTCATGGAACTGGTCTAATGTGACAGAAGAATAAGTTACAGATGGTTGCTTGCCATGCTTTTCATCTGGCACATTCTGTTTTCTGCTACACTGGCAAATTCATGCCTTGAATACCACAGTTGGCATCAAATTACCATAGGTGTTACTCAACTCAGTAACCAAAAAGTTTATCTCTGCTTATTAGAAAGATGCAGATGAGCCATCTATAAAAATAGGATAGACAGAAAGCTACAAAAAACAAACAAACAAACAAAAAACCACCAACTTAAAAACAGGAGAGACTGACTTACAAGAGCAAGGTAAAATAACTATAGCTAACTAGCTATATTTATGTGTACACACAGACACAGTATGCAGACATACACCCATGAGCTAAGCAATCTGGTTGGGGTGTTTCATTAAAATGTTTTACTGCATGATGAAGAATCTAACATTTTCTCCCGATTCTTAAGTAGAAAGGCAGCTGAAGAAAGGATTTGAAAGCAATTTAAACTCTACTTATAAATATGCTATTAGTATTCTATGACAGCAGTGTAGACAATGACAAGAAGGTGAGTATGATACCAAGCAGAACATGGAGAGAAATGCATAGAGGTACAATTTCATTATCCATGAAGAAATTTGGCAAGGATACTGATGTTAAACCTCAAATCCTTGCAAGAACTTGTATATTTTCTTTAAAGTAAAAACAGTTCCTGGTTTACATCCTATCTAAGACAGAGAAGTCTACGAGATAACATGGCCTTCCTCTTACTGGCTTAGATTCAGACTTAAGAAGTTAAGAGCCACACAGCTGAGCTGTCAAATTCTCTTCCAACATATTTATAGGAATCCTATGAGCTTGCTATAGATTCTTCTCACTTAATTTTAGCAAAAAAGATGAAGAATTAAAAAAAGGCATCTTAATTAGGAATAGAGTTGACATATTAAGTATATAGGAACATATTTCCTATATATTATATACTTCCTATATATCAAGTATTGTGGAATAAACATCCACATAGGAAAATTTAGAAGACAGGAACATACTCCTTGAAGAGCCTTTTTTCCACTAAGTGTGACGCTTAAGCCCATAATTCTGTGAAGCAGATCACATTTTTAGAAAGATCTTTATTCTTATTTTATGAGAGAGACTGTGGTATCAGCAAAGTGCATTCATGAGATTACATGAAGAGAATAACCAGTTTTTGATTGCTTTGCAAATATTGAATAGCACTGAATGGGCACTAACACAGCAAGGTGCTAAACAATAAGATGCAGAAAACTCATCTGGATTGGGGAACAGAAGAGAAGACTGCATCATTCTTTTGCACTTGCAGATAATCCACATTCAAATTTTCATATATTCTGTAATTTCAATAGAAAAAGTACAACAATGTTTCAAAGAAAAACAAGCATTAAATGTAGGATTTACTGCAGCCACTGTTGTGTTGATGCTAAAAGTAAGCAGAATAGCGGTCCTAGGAATTAGAGGTATTAATATATTGCTGTTACGGTCAGCTGGATAGTTTTTTTCCCATCTAATTCAATAGTCTATTCTGTCAGTGACTGCAATATTGTGAATCTCTCAAAATGCATCATGTCAGAAAGTCTTACCATTTACCAAAGGAGAAATGGGAACAAACTATTTGTGTTGCATGAAAATAATAGGGCTGTAGAGTAAGGAAAAAAATAAAAGATTAAATTCCAAGTTTTCTAGCTTAATCATGTAGTTCATTTAGTTTCTAATTTGATGATATTCACTGGGCACCTAGTGTTCTAATATTTAATTTTTACTTTTGTCTTAAAACTTTTATGTGGTAATAGAGAGGAAAAAATAAAAGATGTATGTTACTATTTTTTTTCTCTTAATAGAATAACTGAACTGATTATGTTAATTTATATTCAAATATTTTATTTGATGAAAAGGGCTCTTAGTTGTTAGATATATTATCGTATATGCTAGATTACAGACAGGATGTTCATCATTCACCTCCTGTAAATCAAACAAACATAACTATTTACTAGTATAAGCTCAGCTGCATTTCCTAATTCCATTTCTTCAACTTCCAGCTAATGTCTTGTACAAACACTTAAACGTAACTTGCACATAACTCATAAACATGCATGGGCACACATTTATCAACTCATCACTACTAGCTGACATTACAAATTAGTAATTACCTACAATTGCTGCCACTTATTTACTACAGTAAACACAAGGTTACCGTTCATAATTTAGTTCTAATGAAATTAATTAGAAATGGATATCTTCCATTACACCCGTTGCTGAAGTTTCAGATCTTTATTAAGGTAAAAATCCGTATGAATAAGTATCTGCTGCAAACTTGTGAATGCATCCAGGGGCAAACATTCACCAAGTTGTTCTCCTGTTATCTAGGTTTGTAGATAATATTTCAGGGACATGAGCTAAATTACCCTTGACATAGAACTACACTTTGCCACAGTCCATTGAGTTTCCTATTACTAGGTAGGATAACAAACTAATTTTACTAAATACACCTCATGTGTGGTCTGCATGTAGATCCTAATTTCTGTAATATCCCTTACAGAGCATTTGCCAAAGGCTATCAAGGAAAAGGTAAATTCTGCTTTTAATTAATTGTCCCTAATAGCACAAAACTAAAACAGTGTTCTTATAAAATATGACTGTGGTAAAGGCGTGAATTACTGCTTGCCCATTGGTATGTATCACCCTGGATTAGTTTTCAAAGGCAACTGCCAGCGAAAAGCTCTAAAATGTGTCCTGTCAGCCACAGACTTTTAATGCTTTGTAGAGAGCTAATATTACATGGGTTACAAAGGTGTTAGAAGAAAGAACTTGTCAGTCAGTGTGCCTGGGAATCTGCACATCTTTATAGTCTGTTCTCAATTAAAAGAAGTGAATCAAATCAGGACCACTCAGCTAGTCTTTCCCTGTAATTATGTAAACAGGAAAATGGTTTTGAATGCTTATCTTATTCAATGCTCCATTAAATAATTTACAAAGGTAAATAAAGCTGCCTACTCTTCCCTTGGGATCTCTCTTTAATTTAGAGACAAAATATAATGCAGTCAATCCATATTTACATAAAGATTGATACAGTTTAAATTAATGATGTGACAGAATAAAGAACAGTGGGTGACCATGAAGCTGTGAATGGCTGCGATAAAATCTATTAGCAAAACAGCAAAATCTGCCTTGAATTTTCTAGTTGCCAGCGCAGCATAGTGGAATCAAAATGCTCTATCTTCAGATTCACATAGTCTGTTACACATTTTCTGTGCCAAATGTAAAAGGCACCTTGCCACAAAAGGCTCAAGCTGTATATATAAAAGCAGTAGGCTTTCTGCTGTTAATTGTAAAATACAGTTCTGAAACTTTCTACAGAACTGAACTCCTCGATTCATGCTCACTGCTATCCTTTATTCTACCACATCATTAACTTAAAGTGTAGCAGAAGTATTCAGACATGATTTATTTCTTTTGACCCTTATACCAACAAAAGCCAGTTCAGAGATAAATCTGCATTTTACCTTTTATATATATATATATATATATATATGTATATATTTGGTTTCAGTTTAGGTTCATTTCTAAGTCCAGAGTTTAATGAGAATGAAGAATATTCTTTTTTTTTCTTTTTTTTCCTTCTCTTTTTTTTCCAAATTAAAATCACTGATTTGGTTGTGAAAATACTTCAAAATCCATTACAAAGACACATGTGATTTCTGAATAACTGTTTTATATTTACACAGCATATGCAACTACATTTATTGTTTATAACTCTAGATTGGCTTTACAGGCAGGAAGAAAACTGTTTTGAAGTTCTCACAGGACTGGTTTGGGCTGTTTTACTCAATGAACGTGCAGTAAGAAGAGGGGGCATAAGCTGAATTAAGTAGGTCTGTGAACTGCAGAGCTGAACTAGCTGGGAACCTAAGTCTGTTCTTAGAAAAGAAACATAAAACTGCCTCAAGATGTAAACATTATCATCAGGAGCTTAAAACACCTAGTTTTGCTTCTTTAAAATTCAAACATTAATATAAACTGATCATGTAAGCCTTATTTAGCGATGAAAGTATCTTCAGAGAGTGATTCCTCATCCTATCCTAAAATTAGCTCCTTTAGGACAGTCTCATAGCTTTTAATTAAGCTTGTACCTGTGTACTTTTTGCTTATGAAATAAATTAATTTTTAGCAAAATTGATTGCTAGTATACCCAAAGACAAGAAGAGACTTCAGGTTTACAGAGGCTTCTTTTCCCAAAATTTTTGTCTGTTCAAGATCTTGGAGCTATAAAATGCTCTTTTACTGTTTTGGGGAACAGTGATCAGCCAAGGTGCACAGCTAACAAAGTCCAGAAAATTGCTGATGGGTTTGAAAGTGTCTATTTTTATGAAAAAATAATTGTCCTACCCAACTCTTAGCTAAAGATCTGGAAGCCTGTGCTTGAACTGCTCAGTATTAGGTGGTCTATGAAGAATACACGATTCGTTTAATAAGGGCCAACAGAATAGATCACAGCAGCTCAACATTTTCTATTGCATTTGCAATATAAACATTTTGTTGCATCTCAGTATGGAAAGTTTAGACTTAGTAATTCAAAGATTTCAGTGATCAAAAAATGTTATGTCTGTGAGGCTGGGGTGTCATCTTGATGTATTATTCAAAAGTATTACTGGTAAAAATACACAGAAGCTCTTTCAGTTACCATCACTGAGAAAAGTCATGAAGATACATTGCACAGTACCTGAAAGAAGTGAGGCAAAATTCTTTTTAAGAAGTACTTTACTGGCTTTCATCTCACAATTTCTTTGTGTCCCTACTCCTCCTCATTTTCTGGTTTTACAAACAAGTAACCAAATTAAAAATTTAACTTTTTCAAGATTTCTCTTGGAAAAGAAAATGTATTGCTTAAGTATCTTTGCTTGGTACTTACCAGAAAGGTAAATATAACTGTTTTTATGGCTTGGTGCTTCCCATCAATATCCTCAATACTTCTGTTCTTAGAGTTATCACATGTAATTTCTCCATGACCTGCTGAAAAGTAAAGCAAGAAATGTTTTACTTTGATATTTTCTTTAAACTTGTCTATCTCTGTAAATACTGTTCTTCAATGACATTTAGTCATCTAAAGCATAAATAACCCTTCTTGTTATGTTAAAATGATGTCACATAGAACTGCAGAATGGTTGAAGTTGGAAGGCCTTTCTGGACATCATCTAGTCCAACCTGGCTCAAGCAGGGCCATGCAGAACAAGCTGCCCAGGATTTTGTCCAGGCAACTTTTGAATATCTCCAAGGAAGGAGACTTTACAACCTCTCTGGGCAACCTGTGCCAGGTCTCTGTCACCCTCATAGCAACAAAGTTTTTCCTCATGTTCAGACAGAACTACTTGTGTTTCATCTTGTGCCCATTACTTCTCATCATATTGCTGGGCACCACTGAAAAGAGTTTGACCTCATTCCCTTTACATCTTCCCTTCAGATACCTATATGTATTGATAAGATCCCCACTGCACTTTCTCTTCTCCAGGCTGAACTGGCACAGCTCTCTCAGACTCTCCTTGTGTGAGAGATGCTCCAATACCTTCCTTGTCTTAGTAGCCCCTCACTGGACTCTCTCCAGTAACTCCATATCCCTCTTGTACAGGGGAAGCCAGAAGTGGACACAGCACTCCAGAGGCTGTGGCCTCATCAGGGCTGAGTAGAAGGGCAGGATCACCTCTCTTGACCTGCTGGAGACGCTCTTCCTAATGCACCCCAGGATGCTGTTGGTCTTGTTGGACACAGGGGCACATTGCTGACTCACGGTCAATTTCTTGTGCACCAGGACTCCCAGGTCTTTCTCCTCAGAGCTTCTTTCCAACAGATCACCCCAGCCTGTACTTGGTGATGGGGTTATTCCTCCCTTCGTGAAGGACTCTGTGCTTCCCGTTGTTGAACTTCATGAGGTTCTCTGGTGTATCAGCCACTCCTCCCAGTTTTGTATCATCAGCAAATTGTGGAGGGTGCACTCTGGTGCACTCTGTTCCTCCATCTGGGTCAGTGATGGTATCAGTATGTTGTGTATGTTTTCCAGCGCCTTTTATGTTTATCTGCACTAATAACCAGCCCTTCCCACATGCTGTGGAATAGTCCACGTAGTCCATCACATATTCACCTCTTTTGTTTGTTCACACTTTGCCTTCCAAAGACAAGCGTCATTGCTAAATGGAAAGTTTCAATTCAGCTTTTCTTTTTTTTTTTTTTTTTTTTTTTTTTTTTTTTTTTTACAATATACAAGCTCTTTCATTCCTGGAAGTCTACAATATTTTGCTTGTCTCGAAAGGCTCCTGGCAGGCTACTTCAACATCAATTTTTTTTTTTAGCACATGACTTGGCTACAATTTCTGCTTGCTTGATTGGGATGAGACTTGAAACACTTTGAGGTCAAAGGATTCCTTAATAGTGGGTGGGCATGTTGTGTAATTTTCCTTTACAGAAACTGTATTTTCATTTCTGAAACTTAGTCTGCATTAAAGGATTCTCCCATCATCATGATAGCTTTTCAGTTTCTGGCTGGCAAGTTGATGAAAATAAGTCAGAGAAGCAAATTACATTTAGAAGAATGCCTTTCCTACTAGAAGATTACAAGATGTCTAGAAAATAAACACTAATATGCTATTTGGAAACCTGCTAATAGTGCCATTGTAGTTGTTTCACTATCGTAGCTGGGAATAGAAAGTACAATGCATTTAAACAATCATGTTTACTCTAATGCAGTACAACTCAGATTTATGCAGAGAACCAAGAAAAGGATTATACAACTCATTTTGCATTTAAAAGAAAGTTAAAAAAAAAAGTGGCTCATTTATCACTAATGTTGATCTCCTTCCTTTTTGCTTACTTTAGACATTGAGCTTTGTAAGGACGTATACTTAAAGAACTTTTATAATTTGAGTCTAGTAAAGAAGCCTCTCTAAGTGTATGTGTTTATAACATGGTATACAACTGAGTATCAAGCCCATATTTTTAAATCATGTCCTTTAAATAAAATCAGAAATTGGCAATTAAAGTGTATTAAAAACATACATATCTAATGAATGTGCAAAGAGCTTATGAAACCTGATCACATAACTACCCAGAAATACAATAAAGTTATTGGGAAAAAGAGTGACAAAACTTACTGCAATTTGAATGATGCAGGGTTCTGATGTCATCCTATAAAATAGTTCTACTTAACCAGAAAAATAAAGAGGACAATAACTAAAACAATACGAATATACAAAACATAAGTAAGAATGCCTCTGTAGAGATAACGGTTAACAAAATTCTAGTATGCAAACCGAATGATATTGCATTAAAATATTAGAGCTGACGTTAGATTTCATACTAAAGTTCTACCAATAAATTGTATAAAAGCTGAGATTTGTAGAGACATTGCAAACATACCTTGTTGAGCATCAGAAGCCCAACAGTAAGAAGTGTAATAGACTCTTTTACTAACATCTGGGACTTGATAAAACTTTATTTAAAGTTTATTAATCCTTTTTAAACAGAGCTGTAACATAGCCTCTGACCATGCAATCAAAATAATTAAACAACAGGTGGCCAGCTCCACTCTCTGATCCCAAAACTTTACTCTGCAAGTCTATGCTTCACTGCTGTGCTCACTAGAGGGAAGTAAACATCTGGAGTCCCCAAACTAAAGCAAACATTTATGAGGATGAATCATAGCTAAGCAAGCAAAGAACAGTATGAAATAAACCCCAACCTTCACTCTGAACTCTTTGTTATTTTTAAAGAGTAAACTTTAACTTGAAATAGGAAGATCAGAGACTTCTAACATGAGCTGCAAGTTTGGAATATATAAACATATTGGGATAGTAGACTTTACTTGTCCCATTAAGAACTTCATTGACAGTGGCCTATGTAAGGCCTAATGTTGTCCATAAATATACATCAGCATTACTGAGTGATATTATCATATATTCCTCTCGCTTTCTGATTTTTGTTTTCGGGGGGGGGGAGGGAGGGACAACATTTTCCAGACAGTTCTGCTCTTTGCCTGAGACAGTGTCACCATCATTTCTATAGCACTATGAATTAAACGAGGGCTGGACCTAGTTAGGGAGTAATGTTCTCATGTTGAAGTATGCAAAGCAATAAGCACTTTCTGCTGGCGACCTGCAAATGTCATTCTATAACCACAAAGCTGTGAATATTATTCTTTAAATGTGACAAGAATTAAAAAAAGAAAAAAAAAAAA
>VZSV01000088.1:2243779-2266478 GCA_013398735.1 Nothocercus julius
CTATTTCTGCAGTGCTGTGGCTGTCTCTCCAGATCAGGGTTTACTTGATCAAATGGTAGATACTCGCACATGAGCTTTTTCTCCAGGCTTCTTTAATAATCAGTTTGAATAAGATTAATAAGAGTAGTCAGATCTGTCTTAATGGAGATGTCTAAGGAAACTCTTTGTCAGAGTAAGATTCATCTAATGTATTTCTCTCCTTTTTCTTGAAACAGGACCTGGGAGGACTGGCTCAGATGAAAGTTCTAGACTGCAGCCAGAATTAAGTGAGGGAAATTCCACCTCAAGGGCCAGCTGTATCTGTGAGGCCAGAAATCCAGCATAGTGAAGAAAAGATTACTATTGCCTTGAATTAACTTTGGGAGATGGCATAGGTTCTACGAGATAAAATAATAAATATTTATCTTTAGCAGGAAACTTATAAAATAAATTTGAATTGTTAACATCGATACTGTTCACTCTTGGAAAGCTGTTGGAGAGGCCACTCCAAGACAGTTTGCCTTCCACATAAATAGCTCCCTGCATCCAACTTGCCTCCCAGCTCCTTTCTTGGGTTTTTGCTTCCTCTTGGAGGCCCTCTGAAATGCACAGTTCTTTCCAGTTCTTCAGTCCAGGCACAGGATTCCTGTGGAATTCAACCTTCTCCATACAGATCCCTGAAGCCATTTATCTCTCTCCATCTGTGAACTGCCTCTGCTTTGAAGTCCAGGCCCACAGCAGATTCCAAGCGTTCTTCAAGGGCTAAGGCAGGTTGAATGAGGCCTATGCAGTACAGCTTGGTGATGTATTAAGTACAGACCTGGAGAGGGCGTAGGGAGGAGCGGAGGAGCTGGAAGGAGAAGTGAGCTCCTTCTGTGGCACTGTTAAATCATTTCATTCTTAAAGCTCATGGATCTCTTCAGGCAGACCAAAGGGGAAAGGGACAGAAAAGCAAAAGGAGCTGTAATTACAGATTCAAATATTTATATGAACTAGAAATTGCTTCCTGCCTTCTGTATTGGCAGCATCTCAGCCCCTCCAGGAGGGAAGCATCAGTTTCTACATTTGAAGGCAGCCGTTACCCCTATGTCCCACATGCAGCTTTTAGTGGAACTAAGCTACATGGAAGACAGACTGAGACCAAGGCAGGTGAGCCAGGAGGCATCACTGTTTTGAAAATCTTGAGAAACCCTGAATGAACATTTTTGTTTTAGAAGATAAAAGTAAGTACAGAATGTGCTTGGTCAGTTAATATAAAAAAAATCTTAATTTTATATTACATGGTGCTGTTGAAAAAGATAAGTCACCAGAGCAGAAAATGTCACTTCAAAATCTGTAACTAGATACACAAAAAAAAAGAAATAAAAAAAAAAGAAAGATTCTGCTTTATGGCATTAAAATAAAATTTACAAGCAGTAATAAAAAGTAGGAAGAGTCATTATTCCTTAAGGGCAAAATGTAGCTTAATTTCTTTCATATCAAATAAACTGATATTGTGCCTAACCCTGTGGGATGCTTTTATTTAGGAGCATTTATTATAATTCTCTTAAAAAATAAGTTTATTCATAGTTTATGGAAAATAGATGGGGGAAAAATAGATTGGAAAGGATATCTGGATGTCATCTCGTTCAGGCTCCTGCTCAAAGCAAAATTCTAAGATCAGTTTGCTTGTGGACAGTTTGTTTTTTAGGACCACCGAGGATGGTGATTCCCCAGCCTCCCTGAACTGCCCGTTTCTCTGGTTAAGCAAATGCCTGCTCCTGCCTTGTCTGTACTTTCTATTGGTATTTTGTCACTGCCCTGTCAAGCCGACATCCTGCTATTCTCCATGAGAAGTTTCTCTTTAATAATAGTATTATATTACACTGGATTGCTTTTTTTCACAGCTTTCAGTCATAGGGGCAGATATAACTCAACTGACCTTGGTGAAAAGGTATTTTCAGTTTGCTCTGAGGCTGGACCATTGAGTTTTAATCAAGCATATGATTTGCAATAGTGAAATTGTATAGTTCATGTAATACTATACCAAAATTCACATATAATCTTTATTACATTCTATGTAGTAGTTTGGTATAAGAGTAGATATTCTGAAATGCTAAATATATATATTCTGAAATACATGTATTGTACATACACATATATATAAACATATATATTCTGAAACACTTAAAAATGCTATATGATGCTATGAGATATACGAGATATGCATGGCTAAATTAAAAAATAAATGAGGGGAATGTATTCCCTAGGTTACACTTTCTTTTGTATTTTCTTTTATATTGAAAAATTGCTGTATTTTTGTAGAATATGAGTACAACCTTTAAAATACTTTTTAAATTATAGTTCCAATATTAATAATTGCTTCATTCTACATTAATAGCGGATCTGTATAATCTGTCTTTAGTGTGTGTGCATGATATCTGAACCAGTGATGCGCATCTACATGTGACTATAGGAACATATATGAAACTATTCCTCATATATATTCAGAAAATACACAAGTTTTTTTTTTCAGCATACAGTATATCATATTACTGAAACTGTAGTTATTACATACATATTCCTTTACTTGAATAAAACAATATTAATTATATAATGCATCTTTATAAGTGGGATTTTTTTTTTTCCAGTGGCTGCCTGTATTATGTTGCTTGCTCCATAGCAATAAAGGTAATTTTGTTCCTTATAAAAATATGAAAACATAGAACTTCAGGAGATTGCATTCATATTCATCAGGTCTAATTGAGGTCTTACATCATACTAACTTCCAAAGTTTTAGTATTACTTTTTGCCTGTTATATGCATCAGAAGATTTGTGTGTGTGTGTGTGTGTTTAGGTCATTAGGAACTAAAGCATAAAAATAATTTAATTTATCAGAACATTTATTATGACCATTGACTGTGAGCGAAGGCTACCTTCTGTCTGATGGGATCAGGTTTTTGCTACTGTAGCTGTGACAGAATACTAAGATTTTGTTTCAGTGCTCATTCCAGTTAAAATCTCTAATCACCAGCCAAAGTAAATAATTTTTTTCTTTTTTGTGAAGCAGAATTCTGTTTTACCTTTATAATTATGGGATAAGATGAAAAATGTCCAATGTAATTAATCTTTACTAGAATATACAATTTTGAATAATCTTTGATTCACAGATTTTTAGACCACCGATTGTGGATACAGTTAGATAGGCAATGGAAAGACTGTCAAAAAAATTCAAGTGTTTGATGTTCTGTTCACTCTATTATATTAACTTACTTTAAGAATGGATAGTGTCTGTATCAGACTCCATAGAGAACTCAAGAGGGTTTCCTAAATTACATCCAGAAGTAATGTTCTTCACGTTTTTGAGTGGCCAGGCCTGATTTCCCAGCGTGACTCTCCCAAGCAGGGAGTTTATTTTGCTACTCTCAAAAATATTAAACAGGTTTGTGCAAGGACTTGAAGCCTGTGAATTCACACAAATCATTTTCACAAAAGCGGTGGGCATGCAAGTCAGTTTATTATACCAATGCTGGAAAATAGGACGATGTCAACACAGGATAAAACTTCCTCTAAAATAAAGACAAAAACAACCAAAAACCCTTTGCCATTCCTACGCAGCTCTGAAAGAGCAGCTATTTATCTCCTGCTCCCATGTGTACTTTTATGTATTTCTCCAAGCACATCACATCTCCTGCACTGACACTTGTATACAGAACCTTCCAGCGCAGCACGAGCCTGGTTTTCTCTCCAGGGAGAGATTCTGCTTGACAGCTGCGGAGCCTGCTCAGCCTCAGCACAGGGTTAAGCCCGGTTCTTTCTGTGACACTCTCTTTTAATGACTCTAATGGTGCCAGAGTTTCAGCAGCTCGATGTTAACATTTTAACCTCTCAGCCTGCACTCGTCATCAGAAAGGACCCCAATGTGCCCTAAATTCTCCAACAATTGCACTGTGTCCAGATCCATTTACCTAGTCTAAATCAAAGCAGGCTCATGTAGGAATATGCTGCAGTCAACTAATGGATGATTTGCTCCTAATTATATATGGACATGTATCCTCAGCTTTAATAATCTCTCTCTCGCTCTCTCTCTCTCTCTCTATATATATATATAAATCAATTTATATATATATAAATCAATATATATAAATCACTAGCAAGCAGTTATGTTATTGTCCAGATAAAGAAATAATTTCTATTGATTCCTGATGTTTGGCTTTTTCACTATTATTTTATATCTGTTCCTCAGGTGTTGAGAACTGCCTGAAGTTTTCTACCGAAAAGAAAAAATCCCTTGATATATAAGTTTTTTTTGTAAATTGCATGGGAGAATAGTGTATTATTCCTGGACAAATACATCAGGAAAAGCCTACAACAAAATCAATTAGTGACTTGACCCAAAGGCTGTTTAGTCAAATAAGGTGTTTATGTTTAATTTAATGTTCTTTTAGTCAGTATATAAGGACCTTGCACTTAATATGTGAGTTATGCTTTTAGCTTGCTTTCCCACCAATACAGAAGCCTTTGGGGCTTCTGGAGCTATTCACCAATTATTTTCATTTCTTATTTTACTTAAAGATGTAATAAATGAACATTATCTCCACCAGCCTCATAGAAATCACTCCTTTTGGCATCATTAGTATTTGCAATATTTGACAAGATGGAAATAGAGTTTTTCTCTTTGAAGGAGGTGGAGCTAAGGTTGTTTATGTGCTAAAAACATTGTCTTTCTATCAATAGGTACAGCTCATCTCTGGGTATAGTACTCAGAAATGTCCCTGCATAGGGGAAAATTAATTTTATGCTTTACCAAGATGCTTTAAGAGAAAAAGATATTCCATTAAGCTAAATATGAGGATCTAGCATAAAAATTCTTTTTTTTTTTTTTAACAGTGTTATATTTCACAATAGAAAACCTTCGTAAAACCATTTCTACAAGCTCTTTGAGCATGTATTTCAAATGCAAGGTAGTATAACCTATTTCTTATTATTATTTCCAAGATCTGCAAGTGATCACTTTGTTTGTGATAACACCCACCAGATACACATGATCAGCAGTGTGCTAAAACTGCATCCTTGGAAAAGTATCATAATCATAATTTAAATATTTAGATTAAATTTGAGAAGAAATAAATATTATTATGTATACTGAAATACATTTTAGAGCACTCTCCTTGTGTCTAAATTATATTGGCCATATATAAAAGCTCGTACTTCTTACTTTTATTCTATTAAACTGAAATGCTTACATCACTAGTATGGACAGTAAGGTCTTTTCTTCTATAGACATAGGTGTTTTATTTTTCACAGCATAAATGTGTATTATTGGAATCACCTAGACAATTTGCTTGGCATGACATTAGATAAATATAAAATTATTTGCTGGATTGATGCTTAATGGTATACATAAATCCCTAATTTATCTCATCTTTATATTATTAAAGTTTCAGTGCCTTTAATGGAGTTACTTGTAACAGTTAAATTATTAAAAAGGCAGGGAGCAAAGAAGAAAGAAAATCCATCAGAATTAGACATACACTTGGCAGGGCAGGCTTGCAGCAAACTGTTGCAGTTTGGAAAAAATATAATGCATTAAAAAAAAACACAATACTTTTAAGCAGTATGCAACGTTAAATAGATTTGGCTGCTACCATAATGATAATTAGTATATAGAATATGTTATGCAAAAATCAGTAGGATTTATAATATATTATTCCCTGTATTCCATAGTTACATAAATCCATTTGATATTAATGCTAATACATTTAATTTAATGGATTAATTTGCAGTCACCACAAAAGTTATGGACAGTTAGGAAATGATCAGTTTGTAATTCCATATGTTAAATATTAAAATAAAGTGCCTCACACTGGTACTCTGGTAGATGTCACTTCACAGTGAATTAAAATTGCTTCAGACCTCAAGAATCAAAGAAGAATTCAAAATTATTCTGCTATATAGTCACACTCACGGATATAATTAAAGGTCTGTCAGCACTTTCATTATATAAAGCCATTTTTAAGCAGTTTATAAGTTGGCCATGACATTTCGCTTAAAGCTGGAAATGGGTTGCGAATTTCCTGCCTGCAAGTGAATTTTTGTTCCTTATGAATGTAATTGGAATCAGATTAACTTCTTACGCTTCCCGCCAGCGACAAAGGGTTAAAGAACATTGTCTGTTTTTTATTTTCCTCTCACACATGCAGAAGGGCTTTGTAGTTTGCTTTTGCACCTTACAGACAATTAGGCCACATCAGTATGTAGGTAAATCAAACAGATGCAGGGCAGAGGCTAGATCATCAGCCCGCATCGGGTATTCTGCTCAACAAACTACCCCCAGGATGGTTTTGACCCACACGAGCTTGAGCTTTCCCAGACCATATCCAGGCATGCTCTGGGGACTAGCACCAGCCAGTGACCGTCTGCACATGGCCATGACGTTTTGGAGGCTGCAGGAACAGTGGCTAGTGGCAGTAGCATAGGAAGCAGATGAACATATTGTATTTGCCAGGATGGGTCTCAGACTTCACAAATCAGACTGTCCCAAAGAGCCCCAACTGGTCTGAGATCGCCTTGTTTTGAATTTGGTTCGCCTTGTTTTGAATTTGGTTCTAGATAAGAAGTCAACTTCCACAGAAGTCAGCTTCAACACACAGAAAAGATTGTTCAGAAATTAATACTACTATTGGTTAGGCAAAGCTTACAGAAAGTCAAAGGATGAGATTGTGACAGAGTGATTTAGAGAAGGACAGTTCACAGACATGCTATTTAATGGACTCTTGTGGGCTTTTGAGGCAAGACAAATGTCTGCACAGCCACCACCAGGAATCCTTTGAAAGGAAAGTGCCTGCTCATTCCCGAGGGAAACCGCCCTATTGCTGAAAAAGTTAAAGGAGCTCAGCACACCCATCCTTCATTCAGATAAAGCCTTTTCAATCTGTGGAGTATTTCCCGTATTTCTTTCATCACCTTGAATGGCATCCCTAGTGGAGTCACGAGTTCTCATGAGTGAAAGATAAGCAGCATGGCCTTTATTTATTTATGAGCAAACGTCACCATAAATCAGGCAATATAACAGAAATACGTATTTTAATTTCATTAGTAGCCGGAGTAATTGTGCAGTCAAAAGACTCACAAAGCATTAAATCATAGGTGAGAAGGTTACCGGGGCCTGTTCCACCTTCATGTTTGAGGTAACGAGGAGGACTCCAAGAGGAGCTGCTTTGAGAAGGACAGCACTGAGAATCCAGAATGAGAAAAAAAAAATGCCATGGACAAGTGAGATCCGGTGCTGGAACTAAATTAAGAATGTAACAGATCCACGCAAAATGGTCTCTAGACTTTGGAAAAAAAGATCCTTGAAAGAGCTGCTACCTCAGTAGATTAGGCATAGCATGGCTCCACCCTCTTATGGCCCCAAAATAGATGATAGTAGAGAGAAATTGGAGAACAAGAATATGGCTGAAACTAATGGAAATTATTGCATCTTTTCATTTAACCTAAGAGGGATTTACTTTGTGAAGGGCTGTTGTGCACATTGACAGTTGTTTTAATTCACTTCATTGTGCTCACTGAGGTTGGGGGGAAGAACATAGAGAAAAAAAGTGCAAAAAAGTCATCATAATATTCATTAAAGTTATAATAACTCAATCTATTTTTATAAATGAATATTAAAAAAAAAAAAGGTAAAATATTAGCACTGAATCCAGGAACTGCTCTTGTGTTTTTGGTTTCCAGTCTTTGGAAGTTAAGAAAGGTGATGAGACCTTCAAAAAAGCAGTGGAGCAGTGTCTCAGCTACTAAAAATTAGAGTCAATGGAGTGAAACAATCGTTTACCTCTCTTTTAAATTTATTGCAAATCTACCAGTTTCATGAACTTATGATGGGCTATTAGTCACCATATATCTACCCAATGTATCTGAAGATCTCATAAGAGCACTGCCACTGTACCACGTAAGAAACAGGTGATACATTAAACTGTGCAGATTTTGATGCTCCAAGAAATTGTTCTGAATCCTAGCTGGGAGAAAACTTTGTTTTCTCTCACCTCATCAGTTCTAGTAGCCAAAAAATGTTTAAAAATATATTAATAATTGATTTTATAATGTTGCTTGTAGACAATTTTAGAACAGAATTTTAGCTTTCTGGAAAGATGTGCCATATGAAAAAGCTCAGTAAAATGAGCACAAATGTTTTTTTTTCTCTGTCGCAACCCTCTTTTGACAACGTCAGAGACTGGATAGTGTTTTCCTTTTGAGTCTGTATTATCCGAGGTATAATAATATGAATTTTACCAAAATAAATTAACTGTATCTCTTAAAGTAGGTCAAGCCATTATTCACTAGAAAATAATACCTCATCATTATTGTTAAAAATGATTTTCTTCACCAACAAGCTTAATGCTGTTTTCTTATTTTCAGGCCATGGGCTGAATAGTAAACAAACCAAACAGCTGCAAGACCAGCTGACTTCAGCTTAAACTCTTTTGCAAATCAGGTCAGACAGTTGAGATCAGAGTCTGGACTGCTCTCATTGCCCTATCTTCCTAAATTGGTAGTGTTAAAGACAAAAAAAAATGAGAACAGCTGACTGTAATAATCATCTCTGGCTTTAACACTTGTGAAATTACATCTAACTTTTTTTTTTTTTTTCTCCAAAACATACGGATTTTATTAGCTTTTCAAAGTGGAAGCAAGTGTAAATAAAAATAGCATTTTGTCTTAATAGGCTGATTTACCTTCTATCAGATAAATGAAATTGATACAAGTGGTCATACTGAGGTCAGTATTATTCATGAATACAACTAGAAAATAGTTTGCCAACACATCTTTAGGACAAAGAAAGATCATCCTATTTGTATTGAAAAGTTTTAGAAATGCTAATTTTCTTAAAATTGTGAAAAATATTTCTGAGATTGAAATGATTTCACTCAGAAATTTCTCATGATTTTGTTTGGAAAATGGAAAAAAAAATCACACCGTTAATTTCTTGCATTATTTTATTTCACTAGTCAGACACAAGAGAAACCAAACTCAAAACTATAAGATTGAGAAATTCCTCACAATCTGTAAGTAAATAGTTAAGTGAAAAGTTGGAATTATTTACTGAATAAGTAAAAATGACTTTTTTTTTTTTGTCAGGAGACCTTATTTTATTCATTAGATGTAAAATTTTGCAGACAGGGAATTGTAAGTTTGCACTGTTCCACTCAAGTTTAATATTTCTCCTCAATTCATGAGCTAAATATTTCACTCTCTCAGAACACAGCAATCATCCGGAGTTTTGCAGGCAGTTTTGTAGATTCTGGTACTTCATACACTGATCTGAAGCACAGAAATACTGTACAGGTGGATAGCAAAACACACACCTCATTTGGGCACACCTTATTTTGTTTTAAATCTTCAATAAAAGGCTTGATTAATATTAGAAAAGTCTGCAATATCTTATTTAAAAACAATACAGGTACTCTTTATCATGAAGCTATGCAAATCAGGAAGTCATCACAAGTTAGGAAATCTACTCAAGAAGCTGGATGAGCAATTAGCTAGGTCACCCAGACTGAGCTATATTCAAGAAGTATTGGAGGTAAGAATCTTAAAATGAGCTCTCTGTCAAGAAAGGCCATTGCCATGTGCTTACTGCATTGTAGATTGCATTCTGTTCTGAATGTTGAATGGATGATAAATGTACTCTTTTCATGGTCCCCGATATCCATATCCTAAAAACAGTGTTGTATAGCTGTAGTGTAAGTGTAGGATATATCCATTATTCTGTTTCTCTATAAAAAAAGTCATATCAAAATACAACAGCCTCTATTACTTCATTACCTTAATTTATAGAAAAGCTTCTATAAATGCCCATAAATTTATAGCTCTCTTTATCTCCAACATCTTTGTCAACTACTCTTAATTTGAAAATTGTACTGCTGTAAACATATCCTCTATTTTTTTGGCAATTTGGTATATTCCCTTTAATAAAAATGATGCAATTTTAACAAGAAAACATACCAATTTGAAAAAAAAAAAAAAAACATATATCATATAAATGAAATTTGGGTTTAAGTTAAGAATGATTATTCACTTTTAGTTCCTAAATGATTCCTTATACTGTATACATATACATTATACATACATATCAGTCTACAATATTTTCATAAATATTGGGCCAGAATCTGACCTACATAACTGACACTCCATATTTGCATCTACATTCCTGTACACTAAGTTAAACAAAAAAGAGAATAATTGTTTTTATTTTATTAATCTAAACAGTTTGAAAAGTCTCCATTTAAAACCAGATATCATCTAACAGAATGAAACAAAAGAGATGCTTGTTGAAGGCAAAATAACATACTGAATAGTTTTGAAGCAATCACTGAAAATAACATTAAGATTATGTTTCATTTCTCAGGAAGTACTCCTCAGGCAGTATGAAAATCAGACTTTCTCCTCTTATTTTGTGTTTTACACCCCAGAAGAGTGTATAAAATGTCACCTTTAATATTCCTTTACTTTGCCATTAGTGTTTATTTGTTAATAAGTCTTTGCACACACTTAAAAATATCCCTAGCCTAAGAAGGGATTGAACTTGATCAAGCTGTTTCTTATTGATTCAGCCTTATTACCTGACCTGTCCCTCACCATCTGACCTGCTTTCATTACTCCAGAGGTCATCCTTATTACTAAGGTCTCCAGTAATGCTTTGTATACATAGCACTGGCCCCCACATTTGAATTAATTACGTTTTCCTGAAGAAAAAATAGGAATAGAAACTAGGCCAATTATTCACTGTTAACCAACAGAAACATATTCACACTAGTGATCCCAAATGTTCTTTGGGTCTCTGTTTAAAATTAATCCATCAAAAACTCACATGGAGGATGCTCAAGACTCCCCTCCAATTATTTAAAATCATGTCATTAAATCAGACAAATGCTGGCACTGCAACTCAGCAGGCGTTAATTTAACCCATATGCTTTGGGAGTGTTCCTACATCCATTAGTCCTGGCCAGAATTTATGCAAGAATTATTTTATTTTTCCCTATAAAATAAAATTGTATTATAAGCTAACTATACAATTCTAAGTCTGATGGAGTCTAAATGGAAGCTGGAAAAATGTGCAGAGAAAAAAAACAAAACAACAAACCCTTTAGCTCGGCAAAACACACAATGTCTTCTTGGAGACTAATATTACGGAAAGAAAGATCCCAGAAGTGCCAAAATTTTGAAGACTGGAGCACAGGCATGGTAAGTTTGGGCACCATGGGACTGTGTTCCTTTAAAAAAATAATCAAGATAAATACCTACATATACAAGACATTTTTCTGGAAGTATCTTACTAAAACTATTAAATGTGTGCCTGCAGACATCTAGCCATTTTTCTTGTCTTTTTATACTTCTCTCTTCCCTTTCTTCATGCTCCTTCTTTTCTCTTGATTTCTACTTTGATACTTTTTTAATATCTTCCCATTTTTCTTTTCTGGCTTATCTTCCATCCCATGTTTAGTATGTAGTCCTTCGAAATTTTGTTTGCAAGACAGGAAAGAACAGTCTAAGACCTGACACTGTGAGGATTTTTAAACATTGATATGGTGTGCACTGTACAGAGTGTAAATAATGTATACACCAACTTTTCATCCTCTGCCTCATTTGAAATATTTAAGAATAGAAAAGGACATGTAACTATGGATTAAATTGTGATGCTGACTTGTACGTGACATACGAATAAAACTGTGCCATTTTTAGTATTTGTAAAAGTGATAAAGCACTTACATTGTTGGTTGATTAACATATCAATGAAGAGAAAAAGGAAAAAAAAGTGTGTGTTGCACAAGTGTGGTGGCTTTTGCCACCAATCAGTTGGTCATTTACTGTGTGGTTAAACATTTTTCAGTGCAGTAAGTCCAAAAACACGATGCAGTAGGAACGTACACAATGTAAGAAAAGGACTTTTATGTTTGTGATATAGTCTATATAGTCTAGATTTTTACTGTGATGGTATCAGTGCATGCTTTAGGAGATTTTTTGTTGTTTTTTTGTCTCTTTAACAGTAACTAGCATTTCAAAACGTTAAATGCATAAAAGAAATAGTATTTTAAAAAATGCCTTCTTCAAACTTCCTTCAATTCTGGCTGTAATTTTGCAGGCAAATTGTACTTTTCAATGGCCATTCAGTTTTTTTTTCTTGTAACTGGCCATCACCATAAGTCTTAATTATAAAATTCTGTGAATATGTCTCTATATGAGTAAATGCTTCAGCAGAATGAAGAACAGACTTCTGCTTAAAGGAAATTCAGGGGAGGTATAAAGTTCAGAATAAAAGTCTTTTTTTTCACTCTTGTAGGCAAATCAGAAATTATGAAGAATTTTTATTTAGGAGAAAACAAAATATAGTATTACTAAAACAAGCTCATACTCAGGATTATCTAAACTTTCAAATAATTTGTTGTTCTTGTCAATATCTTATAACTGAGAGCCACACTGAACTTGACAAAAGCTTGATTGCAAAATCTGATTCATGTGTCCAAAATCTTGGTGCCTCGAGGGACAAGTGACCTGAGCCACAGACTTTGGGTTCACACCCCAAGATAGTCAGTCTTGTCTTTGTAAAAAGCTCTTGTATCCTGCTTTCCAGTAAGAATCTGGCAGTCTTACCCTCAAGGCTTTCACTTCTGCCTTTACAAAGCATTAGGTGACCAGTCTCGTCACCCCCTGATCAGCAATGTCCCTCCGTCCCTCCTTGATGACTGATCTGCAGATATAAAAGATGAGCAGCCATCAGTTGAGATGCTGGTACAGAATCTGGAAGTTAAGCTTGTAATCGGGCATATCTATAGTCACTTCCATATGAAATTCTCAAAGCTTGAGCAGCTGAACCAGCAATAAGGAAAACTGAGGAATGGAGATCTTCTGTACTTCAGGGATTGCAAAAAGGAGTCTTAGTCCTTTCAGGAATAATGCATCCAGCTTTCCTGCTCAGTCATCTAACTGTGGTACAAGTGCCTACACACAGCAATACAGTCAGGAAATCATGAGTATAGACCAACACAAAAATATGCCTGTAGATTGGTCCTGCTATGATAGCTTGAAAGCTATGAATTGTTCTGAAAAGGACAGACAAAACAAAACAAAACAAAAAACAAAACACCGAAAAAAGCACACTGCAGCCTCAGCTGGGACAGACTCTGTCAGATGCCTGCCTCTCTTCATATACTCTTGGGGGAGATATATGTTACTAGCAACCTAAAAATTCCACCAAATGGCTGCTTTCCTGAGGTAGTACATCAGACAGCCGGGCTGGGACATTTTAGCTGTGTCAGCTAAAACAATGCCTGAAAGGTACATAGCTACCAGAGTGATTAACATGATATAAGAACCCCATATAAACTAGAACAGCAAAAACATATTATAAATTTATATATGTTTTCTGAAAATATTTACAATTTTTCCCTCTCCTCTCATCAGCCATAAACCATTCTTTCATTCTCTTCCTGTTTGTAGTGAAATCCTGTAGGAACAAAATTCTCAATTTTGCCTCTGAGAACACATGGCAGCATACACTTGCACAATACTTAATACCTCCATGAAGATGATTATGCACTAACTAGGTCCCATTATAGTTAATGAAAAGAAATAGGCATTCCTAGAACGTAATTCACCCAATAAATAGGTTATACAATTTAAAAATGCCTATTTTACTTCACTGCATATAAATAAGGCTTACTTAGCTAACACTAGACATCTACATAATAAACATCTGAAACTCAAAGAAGTTCTCACCGTGTGTCTGCTTCTCAGGCTCGAACCATATTTCATTTCACATCTTTGGATTGCCTTGTATTTGCCATAGTGTTATAACAGAGCTTTATTCCCTGGCGCTTCAGGTCTTTGACAGAACTAAGTACCCTTTTGCATTTAGATCTAGCATTGAATGTCTTACGACTGGATCTGAACCCTAATGAAATCAACACAAGCCTTCCAAGGGTGGGCACTGTCATTGGATTTAATCTTTGTTTTTCTATAGGAAAAGAGGTTGTGGATATTTTTTGCTTGAGTAAATTCTTTCTGAAGATTTGCTGTTCCTATTGTCTAACACTCTTCTCCGCAGGACTTTTGTTGCATAATATAGCTTAAAGCAAAATTCATCTTTAAAATCAATAAAAAGAAATAGGAAGGGTTTAACAAAGAAACTGTCTTTTTGGAAGAAACATTGTTTACAGATCATTTTGTAGTCTTAGTTAAGGGCCGATTTCATAATCCAGAGCTAGTTCAGAGGTTTTATAAATCATTCATTATCTGGATCTAGTAAGAAGAATGGAGTTGTATTAGCTAAAGAACACAGCAGAGAAAAATGAAAAACAAAATGGTTAAATGAGCAACATGATTTTTTTTCCTTCTGCCTTTTTAGAATGTGCTCTTTGAAAATAGCATACTGTGAGGCGATATTAATCGTATAAGGACAGATCACGTAAACAACGCCTATCTAATGATCTAGTCCTAAATTTCCGAAGGACTGTGGATTCTGTTAAATTTTCAGTTTTATGTTTCCAAACCATTTTATATTATAAGATTAATTTTCAATAATGCTAGAACTATAAATCATTTTACTTTACAACCGTTGAGTCTTAGGATTTATTAATACAGAAGAAAATCTGTTTCCTATTTCTGTGCTCTACTGTTTAGAATTACATGGTAGCAGAAGAAAATCTGTCCTTATACAAATGTGATTACCAAAAAAAAAAAAATTATGAAGGTGACCTTGCCTAAGCAAGTATGAGTAGCCAGCCTCAGTAGGCTGGTGTGTTATCTTGCTTGAGCTGGATAAGAATAAATAAAGTTCTTGGTTCAAAAGACTACTACTATTCTATTCTATGTGGGTCATATACTTGTATCTGTTTCTGTTTGGTGACTTCAATTCAGTGTAAAATTGAAAAGCCCATTTTAACTTTAATTTTCAGTTTAACGAGAACTTTTAAAACCCCTGCATTCCCAGAGAGTTTTCTGTCTAGAAATTGGCTCTCTTAGGATGTAAACTGCTTCTTTTGCTTCCTTTCGAAATTCTACTGTGGACCAGAGCTACTGTTCTCCAATGAAGGTTATTGTGCTTATGTCGATAATAATAAGAATTTTCTTAAGAAAAAATTCCTAACCTTCTGCATCTGCATCCAAATGACTTTTCTGGTTTTCAAATAAAGACCAAAAATATGTATTAAATGTACCTACTTTCTCTGCATTAGAATAGAATCATAGAATGCTTAAGGTTGGAAGGGACCTCTAGAGCTCATCTAGTCCAACCCCCCTGCACACACAGGGTCACCTGCAGCATGTGGCTCAGGACTGCGTCCAAGCGGCTTGGGAAGATCTCCAGAGAAGGAGACTCCACAACCTCCCTGGGCAGCCTGTGCCAGGGCTCTGGCACTCTCACTGTTAAGAAATTTTTCCTTAAGTTCCTGTGGAACTTTTGGTGTTTCACTTTGTGGCCGTTTCCTCTAGTCCTATCAGTGGCCACCACTGAGAAGAGGCTGCCCCATCCTCCTCACTGCCTCCCTTGAGGTCCTGATAGACACTGCTCAGGTCTCCTCTCAGCCTTCTCTGCTCCAGGCTGAACAGGCCCAGCTCTCTCAGCCTTTCCTCACAGGGCAGATGTTCCAGGCCCCTGATCATCCTCGTAATAATAATAACAAAAAACCCTTCTCTGTCTAGCAATGGGTCTAAACTATTACAAGGTTTATTTTTGTTTCTGATACACTCAAAAAATTTAAATAATTTGGAAGGAAGGATGTGAAATTTTAAAGTACCAGATAGATTTTATAGATTTCATTCACAAGACCAGAATTCTACGGACAACTAAGACGCCTCTGCACTCACCGAATTCTTTTATAGAAATACATGGTATTTTGGAAGCTGAACTTACATGCTGATTTATATTTTTGACCTGTGAGCAAGCAGGCTGATGAACAATATCAGATGTCTATTAGGCATCTGTTCAAACTAGCATTGTTAAGATAGATATTTTTCTGAAGGCAGTGTCACATATTAGAAAATGTACGTATCTTCAACTTTTGGTCTCCCTTCCTATGGGACATCATAGAAGGTTTTCAAATGAGGTAATTGACTTCAGCAGAATTTCAAGAGCACATCTTTAGACTTAGACATCCTTAGATCTCAAACATCATTTTGCTATGAGCCAAAGCATTTTTTCACAGTGATGAGAGATCCTCAATTCAGCTCTTGGACTGACAAGGTCAAGAGAAGAAAGGTTAGGAATATATGACATGAAAGAAGCAAAATCTCTAGGGTCAGTGGCATTTTCCTTTCTTTGTAGGTTACAGGGAAAAATAATACCAGCTAGGAATGCTATCTGAATTTCCAGACTGGGTGGAGAGGAGGCCCTACTAGTCTTGATCCTATAATGTTTTCAGTATGATGGTCTCACATACCTACAGAAGTCTTAATATATTAAAAGACAAGTTATATTTAAACACAGAATTCTGACCAATATTTACTTCATTATCATCTAATGATTTAGGGGAAAAAAAAAGATAAAAGAAGAATAATTATTTTATAAAAGTGATTGCAGTAACTGATATTTTCAGTCATTCATAACTGTAAGTAGCCAAGGATTCACTCTGAAAACACAACTGCCTCTTGCAACGTGTTCTATTGTGTCCCATGTTGATGAGTGAATGCCCTAATGTTTACCTCATTTAGCTAATGTCTTCCATCTAACTCTGAATTTTCTCAGAGCGGAGGGTGAAAAAGAACATGTTGATGCTGTATAATGAAGAACTGCACAGAGGTCATCAACCTTGGCTTGGGAACCAAAAGCTGTATAGTCAGATCAGTAAGACAAGTAATTCAGAGAAGTCATACTTCTCAGTAGCTCCTGCTTTTGGAAAATGCTCTGTTTGGCACTGAGCTTCATCACGGAGGGATTTCAAACTTCTCTAAAGAGAAATTAAATGACCAAACATGCAGCTCTTGATTATGCAGAACAATGTTTTCAGTATGTCTTAGCATTTACTTATTTCAAGATTTTTTCAGGACACAAAGCTCTTACAAGAACTGTGTGGCCAAACTGCCAAAGTGGTATATCTTTCAGGAATCAGTACTGAAATATCTAGACAATAAATCAACAAACAGGACAAACTGACTTGAGCCAAGCTTGTCTAATGTCAGTGAACTGCCTCCCTGATTTTTTGAAAGGTCTGACTTTTTTTGTGTATAAATATGCAACACATTGAAATAGCCAGCAATGAAGATCTATGGTTATTAGGCAAAAGCCAACAAAACATTGATTCAGTGAAATTAATAAAAAAGACATTGAATTTATTTAACTCCAAGATGAAAATTGAATCAAGCTCAACACTCAAGCATGGATAAATATCCTGTTCAGCCACAACATAATGTGGTATAAAAGTGGCAATCTAGTCCGTGTTGTAGTTGCATATCAAGTAAACTAGTCAACTAGGATTGGGAGCAAAAGTTGCTTGTTTACTAAATTTCATGAACTCCCAAAATATAACTTTTCATTCAGATTACCTTAAGGTCCCTCAGAAAGCAAAGGCAAAAACAGAACAAGAATTAGAAGCTTGTATGGAGCTTCTATCATAAATGAAGATGTGGTCCTTCTTTATCTAATTCAGAATAGATGAATGAGTCTTCTCTTTAAACAATTCTAACAAGGCTGTTATTTGTCATTTAGAACATTTGCATAGTTACCTCATTACCCACCTCCATTCACCTCCTAAAAATTCCCCTTTAGTTAAAAATCTCTACTCATTATTTGTCTGCTGACTAACATGCTGAACAGCCTTATTATAGTTTTTCTATATAATTTATCATGTGTCTGTAGCCATCTATTTCTTATCCTAGACTGTAATCCATGGATACGAGACCATTTTGTGTCCAACAACACCTGACACGCTACAGTCCTGGTCCACTGCATCAGGTGCTAACTTTTGTAGGACATTCATTTGTTTCATATCATTAAATAAACATTCTATCTGTCTATATAAACATGTTCCTTTTGTGTCAGTGGAAGAAATAGCTGATGTGCATAAAGTTTTATATTTACCAGATCAAAAAGACCATCTGTATCATGCAACTAAAACATCAAGAGACTATAGCAAGAGTTGTATAGAATATTTGCTCTTTGCATCTTAGAAAAGCTTTCCAAGCCAAAACTACATTGGCTGCTACAGAAGTTTGGCTTAATACTTTGAAAGAGAAGCCAGGGTGCTTGCTCAAACAGACCCAGTACCTTGGCTCCTACTGCAGCTAGCACAGAGGAGATACAACCAGGCCATATTTTGAAAAGTGGCTGCAAAAGGAGGGGTTATGCAAAAGCCACATATGTTGACTCTTGTCTTGGCATGAGTGATTTCCAGAGCCTTAATTCCACAGTACTCCAAGTAAAAAGATTCAAGTTACTCAAACTTCATGTGACTAGACCTAATTTCTCTGAAGGAATCATATAAACAGGCATGATGAAGCATGAATCATGGGAACAGCTTGCAAGGCTCATATAACTGTCATATAGCATAATATATGATGTGTTTTTTTGTCATATTACATGCATTTTTTCTATTCCATTTCTATTGGTGGGTATCATTTCAGCTTTACTGCATTAAAACAAAAAGCAACATAAGATTTGTTAAGGTCATATTTTATAAACCTTACCCTGCTTTCATACTTTTATTTATATCTCACTGTTCTACTAAATAAACTTCAAAATTCAGGGGTACCATGCCTGCTCCAGTAAAAAGGCTTGAATTATATTCACGTCATTAGTGTGTAGAAGGCAATATGCACATTTCCAGTGTCTCTTGCTTCCACAGACACTGTATAAACTTTGGGCTTTTCAGGATTGCCAAATAGCCTGAAAAACATAATGTTACCTATGTTTTTTTAATCTATTATTTTATCTGAGCATATTAGCAAGATCATAGCAAAAGCACTCCATATTCTATTGCTTTCTATGATGATGGTGTCATGGTGTCAATTTTAACTGTCCCAGGTCCTTGAGAAAGGCAGACTATGATTCATTTCTATGATTTATTTTTTTATTTATTTTAAAACCTGTCTCAGTGGCTTATTGAAAAATCAATTTCAGAACGTAGTTTACAAAGAATATATGTTAAATGCAGAAATTAAAGAACTTCCTTAGCAGAAGCAACGATTCCACCTATCAGATATTCTAAGATAGAAAACAGAATACATCGAAAACACTTATTTGAAAGGAAATGCTTCAACCATTGACAAAGAATATAGCAGGTGCACTGCACATCCACCATGACAACTAAGGTTCTTGCACAACTGAGAAACTTGCAAACTCAAAGTTGAAAGTTCATCAAAGGTTCTTTAGGGAGTGTTTTCAGCTAAGACTAGCCAGAGGCCTCCTATATTACATTAATGTCTTTTTTTTGAATTTTTTGTCAGCATTAACCCAAAAAAAAAAGTTTCACATTAGTATTTTCTTTTGTGTGTATAGGTGAAATCTTTAGTCTTAGTGCAGCAGAGAAAAAAAATAGGTAGTTGAACAGTTGAGCAGTTGAAAACTTGTATTAGTTCTTGCTTAAAATTACTTTGATTCTTAGAATCATTGCTAAGTCTATTCTACCTAAACAGTAAAAAATCTTCAGCACTCAAGAAATTCTGTATTTAAGGTTAAGAATGTGCTGAGGTATAATAATTTTATCCTTGACACAAAATCAAGAAAATATTGAACCATGACTTAAACACTGATCTGAAAACAGAAATATTTAAGTTCATGGAAAAAAATCTAATTTTTTGGACCATAGGACACAAAAGTACAGTAATAGCTCAGTTAGCAGAAGATGTCCAGAATAAAATAGATATGTAAGAGCTGATGTAAGAAGCATGAATGGCTGGATTCAAAATATACAGAATGAACATCAGTTTTATAGCACCGTTTTAGAAAGAAGGAAAGATATTCAGGCTTCAAAGGAGCATGCTGAAGAAAGGAGACAAATCTCAAATCTATTTGATGAAGATGTCATTTTGGCAACTCTCTAGGGCAATTCCTTAGCCCCAGCTCTTCAGGGTATATTTTCCTAGCTCTCCTAGTGACAATAAACACCTGCTAAAATCAACCTGCAATCTATTTATGGCCAGAAAATATAAGATTACCTACTAGGATAAAGGAACAAATCTAGTGAAATGCTTTTTAAATTTCAAGAACAATGGATTTTTTGGATCCTGTCCATATGAAGTGCTGTTTTTTTCAAATACGTGAGAGCATATACTGATATTAAACAGCTCTGGAAATTGTCATTGTCACAAAGGAGATTAGTGTCTCGAGCCTTTCTTATGGTATTTTTAACTTCTATCCAATCACTAATTTTTTATAATGAAAAACTGTCATAGTGCTAATACTGACTTTATTTGTCTCTTAAATGCTAAATGAACTTTAAACTCATGAATCTAAAAACTCTTCCTTAGAAATAAAAATCTTATCATTATCTTATCATTATAAGTGGAAAACTTTGGACTTCCAAGTCAAACAGTGCCTGTGGAACAGCAAACAAACAGATGATAACACTACTTGCATCTCACCTCCTGCTTCTAATCTTGCTGGGATAGCAGGTTTATTTATATCACATCGTTACCAGAATGGAAGGAATGTGAAGGAAACAGCCAAACTAAAAGGCTGGTTTATGCTTCAGAGAAAACAGTAGTTTCTTTCCCCCTCCCAAAATCTCGGAAGGAAGAACTTCTTCCCTGTGAGGGTGACAGAGCCTTGGCACGGGCTTCCCAGAGAGGCTGTGGAGTCTCCTTCTCTGGAGATCTTCCAAACCCGCCTGGATGCCGCCCTGTGCCCCGTGCTCTGGGTGTCCCTGCTGGAGCAGGGGGGTTGGACTGGATGATCTCTAGAGGTACCTTCCAACCTTAACCATTCTGTGATTCTGTGAAAACGGAGTTTTGTAATTTGATTGTTGCATTCACTAAGATGATTCATCTCTCCTGCTTCAGGACCTGCAGCATATCTCCAGTGAGGAAAGGATGAGAGAGCTCGAAAACTTCAGCCTTGAGTAGAGAAAGCTCAGGGAGGGATCTTATTAATGTGTATCAATATCTGAAGAGAGAGTGCAGAAAGGATGGGGACAGAGTATTGAAACACAGATAGTTCTGTCTGAACATGAGGAAAAACTTCCTTACTGTGAGGGTGACAAAGCACTGGCACAGGTAGCTCAGAGAAGTTGTGGAGTCTCCTTCCTTGGAGACATTCAAAAGCCACCTGAACAAAATCCTTGGAAACGTGCTACAGGTAGCCTTGTGTGAGCAGGAGGGCTGGACTAGACAATCTCTAGAGCTCGTTTCCAACCTCAACCCTTTTGTGATTCTGTGATTCACTGATATGAACCTTCGTTTTAGTTGGTGAAATGAGATTTTTTTAATATTGATTCATAGCATTTTGTATATTTGCATCTGTCAGCTCCTATTTGCTCTCCATAATGCTTTAACAAGAATCTGTTGCTTATAATTTCATGCAGCATTTTTTTCAGCCATAGTGTAAGATAAAATTTATCAAATTAGTCCCTATACTAATTTGTCAAATTAGTCCCTATACCATCAATCTGTCACTATTTCCAAGATCTTTGTCTGTAGCCAAGATTTTGTAGATTGAGTGAAAAGCTGGATAATTCTCATTAATATCTATTTTGGCTGTAAAACAAAAACAAAAACTGTTTTCTTTCAAATAATGTTCATGGGTACTACAGTAAAATATGACCAATGCAGACAATTATCTTTTGTTTCATGCTCTGTGAAACTATTTTGAAAGATATCTCAGAAGTTGAATACAAGAGGAATGCATTATTCAAAATTCAAGAATTTATCTTAACCTTTTTCATTGGAAATCTTATGAAGGCTAATCTAAAGGAATTTGGAAACTCAGACCTAGTCTTTCTCTAAGGTTTTCTTATCAATTCCAAGTCTAATCAATCCCAATCCAATATATTTTTGCCAGGAAAAGAGAAAATGTTATTTTAGACCATTTCAACTTGATCCTTAATTATACCTTTGTATGAATGGACATAAGGCCTCATTTCCATCCAGCATACTGAGTGCTCAGTATGCTGATGTTCAGAACTGATGTTCATTGATTAGATTCTGCCCTGAACTGCTTCTAAGATAATAATATGCTAACATTAATAATATTAACAATATTGAGGGACTATTGATGTGGTTTTCCATATACATGTGTAACATTTTGATGATAGACTCAATCTATGTGTTAATATGAAAAATAAAAAAAGTAATTCTTATAAATTAAATTAGTAAAAATATAATTAAGCCATCTCTGTTTCCAAGTGATAAGTTCCTGTTTTCTAACACTAATTTCAATCCATAAAGATGTACCTCACTACAGTTAGCATTAGCTAATTGACAACCTTTTGTGATCATGCTCATCGATAGGTGGAAGTCCGAGAGCTCATGTGCTCATGACGTCCCTTGTTCCATATATGGCACTAGATTTCCCAGGGTTGAGATGTGTCGGCAGAAGTGTATTTAGGATCAGTACATCTTCTTTTTCTTTTCTTCTTTTTTACTCTTTTTGAAAATCAAATTTACTGATTATGAGGTTCTTTCTTTCCCTGTTCATGTTTTGTTGCATCTGTTTCAAAATTGAATATGATGGTAAATTTATTGATTCCAATATTAAAAAAAAAAAAAAAAAATGCACGGAAGTTTCCAATTTCTTCCCTTTTCCCTTAATGA
>VZSV01000088.1:2266773-2337221 GCA_013398735.1 Nothocercus julius
AAAAAAAAAAAAAAAAAAAAAAAAAAAAAAAGAGAAGATATTTTGGAAGCTGCAGGCATGGAATGAATATAGATTCCAAAACTGACTTGGTCCAGTGAAGTTACTAATCAGAAGTGTATTTAAGTGATTGAGAGGAAAGTAAATCCAGAACTCACTTGAGTCAGTTGAGTCAATGCTGAATTCTTGGGAGCTGCCAACAATTTGGTAAGATTTTTTTCTTGCCAGCAGCAAAAGGATCATAAGCTGAAATTAATTCTGTAGCAACTGGCTTGATGTTACTGATATTCACTGAGCTAGTGATAAATACAAGATCAGATGTAACCCTAGAAACCACGATAAAATAAAGAGAAAGGAACAAATGAGAAGAACTCTTCCCAAGGTTAGAAGAAGACAGTGACATCCTTCTGCAAATTCAGTTGACTAGTCTAACACAGCAACTAAACTGAACTTCACTCTTAGAAATTCTTCCTGGCAGCACTAATTCTATATTCTAGCTGAACATCTTATTCATACACTGATTCCTATGCACCAAAGCAAGCAGCTGCATCAGTTTAAAGTATAAACCTCTCATCCTTCTGCTTTGTTTTTCTGCCAGAAGTTATACAACAGGATCAGGGATAATAGAAGCAGACGTGTTTATGCCTCAGTGCAGACACACTGGGGCAACTCCACTGCTTGTAGCTCCAGAGGTGCAAACACACATTTCCTTTTTCACTCCCTTTCAGATTGTCCAGCAATGTGGTAGGGTAAAAATTTAGATAGACAGACCATCTTAAACCACCACTAGATTTGCTACAGGCTTCAGTTCTCTTCTTTTTAGCAACTTGTTTTACTCCTCTTTCTTAATGTTACAATTTTTTGTATTATATCTTTGATTATGTAAAACATAAGTCCTGATTTCATTTTCACCGAAAGGTGAAATCTCCAGTGACAGCACAGCTTACAAGAAAGGGTACTTCAAATATAATTTATGCAGGGCTATTCTCTCTGATATTACAAACAAAATTAATAAAGTGTAGCTTAACCTCCGTATCTCTGAGAGCTCTTTTAGCACTTTATGCTAACCAGAAACAAACTAGTAATGCGATATCCTCTTTCTTTTTGTCTTGTTCAGCTACTAAGACATTCACTTCCAGTAGTCTGTCTTAGCAAAAAGTGAGGAGTTACCCCAAGAATTTATAGTGAATAGAGGATAGACTAAAGCTGATGAATTTTTGTCTCCAAATCCTAAGTTTTATTATTTCTTTCTCAGAATTATTATACTTTCATAACTAAGATTAATGATATATTCAAGGCCTTATTTCCACAGATCTCAAGCTCTTGAACAAAATGAACAATAAAGAGCCAAGTACTAGTCGGTGTTTCAAGAAAGCAAGAGTAGCTCATGCCAGCTCAACATGTAACATTTCCTTTGAATGTTTTCAAGTACAAATCACATTTTTTGTTTGGACATGTAGTGTCCACCTACCTATTAATATCAGAGGAGCAGGAAACTGTTTCGAAACTGTTTAAATCTGCTGCTGCATGAGGCACTCAAAACAACTGGATGTGAACTCACGTGTTCTGCTATGTCTTTTATATAAAATCACTTAGAAACAGAACACGGTTTAAACAAACACTTCAGTAAGCTCCTTTAAATGACCCAAAGCCAGATATTTCTTGCTAAGAGGCTGCAAATACTGAGGTCATATTACAGTTGATAGCAGTTTGTTTTGTTTGCCTGCCATAGCTGCAAATGACAAAGATCCAAAACGTATCGACTTCAATAGGCTTTGGATTGAATGTAGGGAAAGGTTTTCCACTGTAGATAGGAATGCTAAAAACATAGTCACTTAAGGCTCCAGTTTCAGAAAAGTGATTCCAGGCTTTTTTCTCCTCTCTCTCTCTCTCTCGCTCGCACACACACACACACATTTGCTTAGGATCATATTCTGTCTCCTTTGTTTACGCCAGGTAACTATAAAATCACTGAAGCTGTTCAAAGAGCAAGATGCAATTCAATGTGAATAAAATTTTAAATGCTTGCCTGAGAGGTGGGAATTTTCCCTCCAGGCCTTGTTGAAAAGCTATCATGCACACTCTTAAATGAGGTCAGTAGATACCCACATGTTTTTGTATGTAACATTGCCATTACAAAAACACTCACATTAAAATCACATTAAGCTGCAAAGTCAGGTACTCCTTGGTGAAGGTATGTCAGAATTGGAGTTGCCCTTTCTTAGCCAGATGGAAACACGGTGTAGCCTTAGGATAGCTGTGTACTTCCAGGGCTATAATTCACAGATGTGGAGTGACTGGTTTAGACAGCGCTCACCGCTACGTGCATGCCTCAGACTTCCTAAGAACAGTGGAAAAACAGTTACCAGGAAGACAGACCGAGATAGAACAGCCAAATAGCATGTTCCCATCCATCATTTATTTTCAACTTCCAAAAAAAAAAAGAGAAACATTTTAAGATGGCCAAGGGTGCGTGCAGAGAGTAATAGGGAGGAGGAGGAGAAGAAGGAGAGAGGAAAGGGAGCTCTCATGCAGTCAGGGAATCACTCTGAACAAAATTTCAGGGTTTTTGTGAACAACTAACGACCTTCTGAATTGATAACAAGTAGCCCAAGGAGATGGACAATTTTAATTTTAATGTCATTTTTTCTTTCTTGATAAGAGAAACAAGCAGTCATTATGGGATTCATTATGGCATGTAAAGTGACTGAAGCACTCACAAGCTGACTAGGTGTATTAGTAAGAACTTGCAGGGATTCTGGAGGCTGTGGTGCTCTCCCTGGCTCCCAGCCCACTGGAATAATAATGGACTAGCTGTGTCTTCTTATGTCAATTTACTATTACCCTTTTGAGCTTGACAGAAGAGACGGGTCACATAAAATCTATGTTTCACTTGATATTTTTAAAAATCTGGTTAAAAAAAAAAACAGTAGATGGAAAGGATGTTGTGCAAATGTACATACAGCATGTTTTAAGGATGTGTGATACTTGACAGTCAATGAGGCAGAGAAGCAGAGGAAACTTGGAGGCTGAAATCCAGCTAACAGACGTTTAAATGTCTTTAAACTGGCACAGAGTGTGAGTGATGTAAATAAAGGTCTAGTCAATGGAATCTGGAAACTTATTCAGGATTCAAGATCTTTGCATTGGCAGTTAATGTCATGGGAGATACTCCACAGTATCACTTGTTTCCAGCAGTGAGAAGAATACCCCAAAACTCTTTGGTGAAATAACTCACTGTTTGAAAACCATGTTTCCTGACTACTACTCAAAATTTAAAATAAAATTAGAAGACAATATATCTATCAATATATCCTGCTGATAGTTATATTACAAACACACATACTTTCAGGACTATATTTGAATTAAACATCTGCCTAGGATTATAGCAACATTAAAAAAAAAAATGGTAGATCATTAAATTATCATCTTGCAATGCTAGGAGATACAACCCGTATCCGGGCACTTTCAGATATTAGACTGATGCAAGACTTGCACTTAGACAAGTAAATGCAGTTCATTTTTTTGTTTGTTTTGTTTTATTATGTATAAATACATACATTCATTGTTTATAGACTGTATATACTAAGAAGGTCTAGGCTTTAGTCACAGCTGTGAAATGTATCATGTTCTATGTACATGCTTAATGTTCAAGGAAAATTCTTTAATATCAGTATACTTATTCTTTTTGTGTGTTATGACTTTAAAACGAGGCAGCTGAACTGATAAATTAAGTCTGTGGTTATATAACAGACTCAAAGAATAGAAGATTAAAGATACAAGAAAAGGAAAGAGCATCCAAGCTTGAAACATATATAAAAAAGCAAGCTTACAGGCCTCAAAGCATAAATCAATCACTTAATGCATTAACTGTTAGACATAAGAAAGATATTCTCCCAATAAACAGCTCCCTCAGCAATATCCTCCTGGGATGCAGATGGCAATGCACAACAGTGGAGAGACTTCTCCTGCCTGAAGGTGCAGGTGACAGAAGCTCATGTGGAAAAAGTTCAGGGCGTGCCTCTAAAAAATCCAGATAAATCTAGGCTGATAAATCCAGAACAGCCTATGAATAGCTTCCCCATACAATACAAATGTACAAAGGACAGAAAATGTGGCCTTTGCTGATTCATATCCTCAGGTGCCATCTATGGGGTTGTCCCTTTGGAATTTTCTAAAATTACTACAACTAAGAGGTGGTGTAAACCAAAGGGATGAAAATTTATCTTCCTTTTATGATAAGGGGAGAAAAACTCTGGTCCCTAAACTAAGAAATATATTTCATAGAATCATAGAATTATTAAAAGTTGGAAGGGACCTCTGGAGACCATCTAGTCCAACCCCACTGCACGCACAGGGTCACCTACAGCATGTGGCCCGGGACTGCGGCCAAGCGGGTTTGGAAGATCTCCAGAGGAGACTCTACAACCTCTCTGGGCAGCCCGTTCCAGGGCTCTGTCACTCTCACTGTCAAGAAATTTCTGTGGAACTTTTGGTGTTTCAGTTTGTGGCCACTACCTCTAGTTCTATTGGTGGCCACCACTGAAAAGAGGCCAGCCCCATCCTCCTCCCTGACTCCCTTGAGGTACTGATAGACACTGATCAGGTCTCCTCTCAGCTTTCTCTTCTTCATGCTGAACAGGCCCAGCTCTCTCAGCCTTTCCTCATAGGGCAGATGTTCCCGGCCCCGGATCATCCTCGTAGCCCTGCGCTGCACTGTCTCCAGTAGATCCACATCCCTCTTGTACTGGGCAGCCCAGAACTGGACACAGTACCCCAGATGTGGCCTCACTAGGGCTGAGTAGAGGGGTAGGATCACCTCCCTCGACCTGCTGGAGACGGTCTTCCTAACGCACCCCAGGATCCCATTGGACTTCTTGGCCACGAGAGCACGCTGCTTGTCGACCACCACGATGCCCAGGTCCTTCTCCACGGAGCTGCTCTCCAGCAGATCAGTCCCCAGCCTGTATTGGTGTCTGCAGTTATTCCTCACAAGGTGCAGGACCTTGCACTTGGCGTTGTTGAACTTCATAAGGTTTCTCACTGCCCACTTGTCCAGTGTGTCCAGGTCCCTTTGGATGGCAGCGCAGCCCTCTGGGCTATCAGCTACTCCTCCCAGTTTCGTATCATGAGCAAACTTGTTCCTGACCCCTGGGGGACACCGCTAACTACAGGCCTCCCACTAGACCCTGCCCCACTGATCACCACTCTCTGGGCTCTGCTATCCAGCCAATTCCTAATCCACCTCATTGTCCACTCTTCTAACCCACACTTCTGGAGCTTGCCCAAGAGGATGTTGTGAGGGACGGTGTCAAAAGCCTTGCTGAAGTCTAGATAGTCCATCCACCGCTCTCCCCTCATCTATTCAGCTGGTCATTCCATCATAGAAGGCGATCAGGCTAGTCAAGCATGATTTCCCCTTGGTGAATCCATGTTGACTACTCCTGAGCACTTTCTTGTCCTCCACGTGTCTGGAGACAACTGCCAGGATGAACTGTTCCATCACCTTTCTGGGGATGGAGGTGAGGCTGACTGGCCTGTAGTTGCCTGGGTCCTCCTTTTTGCCATTTTTGCAGACTGGCATGACATTGGCTTTCTTCCAGTCCTCCGACACCTCCCCCATTCTGCAGGACCTTTCAGAGATGATAGAGAGCAGCTTAGCTATGACATCCGCCAGCTCCCGCAGCACTCTCAAGTGCATCCCATCAGGGCCCATGGATTTGTGGGTATCAAGTTTCCCTAAGTGCTCTGTGACCCAATCTTCCTCTACCCAGGGCAAGTCTTCCTCTCTCCAGGCTTCCCCTCTTATCCCCAGGGTCTGGGACTCAAAAGCGCTGCCCTTGGCAAACACTGAAGCAAAGAAGGCATTCAGTAACTCTGCTTTTTCTGTGTCTTTTGTAACCAGGGCACTCACCTCATTCACCAGCGGACCCACGTTTTCCCTAGTCTTCCTTTTGCCATTGATATATTTGAAAAAGCTCTTCTTGTTATTTTTAACATCTCTTGCCAGCTTTAATTCCAAATGTTCCTTAGCTTTCCTTGTCACATCCCTGCATTCCCTGACAACATTCCTATATTCCTCCCCAGGAGCCTGTCCTTTTTTATACTGCCTTTTTCTGTTTGAGTTTTGCCAGGAGCATCTTGCTCCTTGCTCCTGGACCTGACACAGGTCTCCTGCCCACCCCTGCCTGACTTCTTACTCAAAGGGATGCACTGATCTTTAACTTGGAACAAGTGCTGCTTGAACACCAACCAGCTCTCTTGGGCCCCACTTCCTTCTAGAGCCCTAGCCCATGGGAATCTTGCAAGGAGGTCTCTGAGGAGGCCGAAGTTGACCCTCCTGAGGTCCATGGTTGCAAGGCTACTTACAGCCCTGCCTCCTCCTCGTTGGATTCTGAACTCCACCAGCTCATGATCACTGCAGACGAGGCTACCCCCCAGCTTCACATCTCCAACAAGTCCCTCTCTATTTGTTAGTACAAGGTCTAGTGGTCCACTTCTCCTCGTTGGCTCCTCCACACCCTATGTAAAAATTGTCATTCACGCACTGCAGAAACCTCCAGGACTGTTTGTGCCTGGCTGTGTTGTCTTTCCAGTTGGTGTCAGGGTGGTTGAAGTCTCCCATGAGAACCCAGGGCTTGTGACCGTGAGGCTACTTCCAGCTGACTATAGAAGGCCTCATCAACTTCCTCATCCTGGTCAGGTGGCCTGTAGCAGACCCCCACCACAGTGTCTCCCACGTTAGCCTGCCCTTTAACCCTCACCCACAAGCTCTCCACTCACTCATCATCCACCCCCAGGCTAAGCTCCATGCATTCCAGTTGCTCTCTCACATAAAGAGCAACTCCACCACCTCGCCTTCCCAGCCTGTCCTTCCTAAAGAGCACACAGCCTTCCATAACAGCGCTCCAGTCGTGTGAGCTGTCCCACCATGTCTCTGTGATTCCAATGAGATCATGATGCCAGGACCGCATACAGATCTCCAGTTCCTCCTGTTTATTGCCCATGCTGCGTGCATTAGTATATAGGCATTTCAGGGAAGTAATTGAGCCTGCAGGTTTCCCAGGAGGGATGAAAGAGGACCCTCTATAATAATCTCCTATCCTCACTTCCCCACTACCATATTCCTGCTGGACACCTTCTGGCTTTAGCTGCATGACACTGATTGCCCTGTCCATGAACCGTTCCCCATCCCCCTACTTGCTTAGTTTAAAGCCCTCCTAACTAGGCTGGCCAGCCTTTCAGCAAAGACACACGTACCCCACTTGCTGAGGTGGCTCCTCTCTTTCCCCACTAGTTGGTGATCTTCAAGCAGAGTCCCATGGTCATAGAAACCAAAACCCTGCTGCCAAAAGACCAGCAGCGCAGCCAGTGGTTAAATTGGAGTATCTCATATCCATTCCCCTCATTGGCAGGATAGAGGAGAACACAACCTGGGCACCCAGACCTTTGACTGCCATCCCTAGGGCCCTGAAATTTTGTTTGATGTTTCTCAGTTTCCCCATTTTATTTCATAAAATAACATTTATATCTTTCAAATGTGTAACAATTCTACTTCCAGATGTGTTGTTTGGGACTGCTGGAAGGAAATCAACACTTTGGAGGCAAATGTAGTGGACTTTGCTGCTGCTATGTAACTGTTGAAAATGCAGGAAGTACAGGACCTATTGGAGAGCTACTTTATTCTAGAACAGGAACTCTGGATCAAGCAGGATTCTCACGACAACAGGGATGACATTAGACAGTAAAGTTTAAACAACTGAGCGCAGTTTTTTCGTTGTTTTCAGAAAGAGGTAGAGAGATTTTCTTAGATCTGTAAGTCTTGGACGGTGCAGTCCCCGACTACTTGTCCAAAATTCACTTTTTGACCCTCTTTTTCACCCTTCCAACCAGGAAAGACTTGTTCAGTGGGTGGTCTGTGGCAGGGTCTGCATTCCAATAATAATAATCTTCAGGGTCACAGGAGAATAAGATTAGGAACTTAAAGCAAGATCCAACCAGCTTGCTCTGCACATTCAGCAGGATGATGCAGACGATAAAAATATTCAATAGAGGCAACCAGATGCCTCTGAACAATAATCCTGAAAATATAATCCTGATTATATGAGCAAAGAAAGATCCTTTAGTCACAGTTTTTTACATCTCTCTGCTTGAAATCTGTATCCTAGATCTTTCTTCAGAGCCAGGTGTTTAACTTCTTCCTAAGAAATCCAGAACAGAAATACTGTAGCTCACGCTAAAACAAGTTTGCATTAACAAGTCTCCAATCATTCTCCTCTCTAACCACTCAACTGAAAAGCAAGATTTCCTTCTCCGTGTTTTAATTCTGAAATCTCTTACTTTGAGCCCAGCTTCATGGTAAGAATGAGAGGTTACCAGCACACAGGATTCCTCTAGACATTCGTTAGAGTAATCACTTCTATGGAAAAAAAAAAAAAAGGCTGGCCATATAAGAATTGTTGGGAATGGTCTCACTTCTAGAATGCCATGAGAAATGGAGAACCACTCCATAATGTTTGAGACAAAACAAAAAATTCAATACATAGACCCCCAAAAGTGTTTCAAGTACTAAACTGTGGTTTCATAGAGTTCTATAGTGCAAATTCAAGCTGTATAGCAAAAGACACAGGATTAATAATTAATAAGCTGCTGTCTTTGGCATTTCTATCATCTGTCTGGGTGCAATCTCCAATGGAATACAAAGAAAATAAAGTAGAGATCCAACCTCGTATGTTGTGAATTTCACCCCTGTTGTTGTGGTACCTGAACTTAGGGCAGTGCAGTGCTAAGTTCATTCAACATCCTAAACCTTACTGAAATTCAGTACAACTGAAGAAAATACATGCTTTTTATTCACTGAGCATTGGACTAAGGCAGTTCTAAACATTTATGAAAATGATACCTTATATGTTAACTGTCCGTTTTAATAATTGTTACAAGAAGATCCAGATCCCTGTCTGAAGCCCTTCAAAAAAAGTAGAGTGGAAAAGATCTTAAAAGAAGAGTAAGCCCAAAACTCAGCAGCTGGAACTTGTAGAACTCTTTGTGCTTCCTGAATGGATAGGCCCACATAGGGAACAAGAGATTGTTAAAGTTAAAATATTCTTTCATTTATATATACTAATTTTAGGACTTTACTACTTCAGACTTCTAAAGCCAATTCATACTGAAATCATGTTGTTCCATGCAAAATGGAAAATGGAACATGGAACATGCTTCTTTTTTGGCTCATGATAGTTAACTAGGTGAAATCATCCTGGTTTAATTACAAAGGGGAAAAAAAAAAAGAGAGAAAGAAAGAAACAATGTGTTCCTTATGTTTAGTGATTTTTTCCCATAATAAAATGCAAAACATTATTATTATACGGAAGAGCTCGTAGCCATTTTGATAAAAAAAAAAACATATTTCCAGCCTACCAAATGACTAAATATTTTTCACTTTTTTAGTCCAAACAATGCTACTGACTCAAAAGCAGTGCTTGAATAAAGTAGGGTCTGGCCTTATTTAGATTCATCCTGAAGAAGATATTTAGGGAGAATGAGTAATCTGTTGAGAAATGTTATTCTGAAGTCACAGGACAGGAAAAATCAGTTGTGGCTGTTTTTTTCACTGTAAAAAAAGTACATTTAATTTTATTTAATAAGAATAAGATGAGTTACTCATAAGCAAGTTATGTTCCCTGCTGCACTGAAAATATCCAATCCAAACCAAAAAAAAAAAAAAGGCCCCCAATCCTACATAGCAAATGTTCATTCTATATTTTTGATTAGCACTCAGAAATGCCAACTGAAATAAAAGATATTGTGTCAAATGTTTCATAAAACTGTTGCAAAACATTGTATTTTAAAATTCCAGTTCTGAGGCTCAGAAAACATACAGTTCTTCTTAGTGCTGATTTCTCCTCAAAATAAAGAAACCATGGGCATTCATTTAGAAGGACAACCACTGAAGAAGAAAGACTTTGGTTCTTTTTTTTGATGTCTACCTCAGATTATCCACACAGAGTTAAATAATCTTGATTTCAAAACACCTCAAAAAGTGAATTTTAATATGTATTTTCCTTTTTCATGAAAACAGTTCCCAACTTGAAGATGTTTCCCAATCCTCCTACTGGAGCATCTGGAACAGCTTCTGTTTGGAGCCAGAGCAAAGAACCCTAGTCCTCCAAGTCTGCAAACAAACTGCTCACCTGAGAAAAATCTATATTTCCATTTGTGTGTGTGTGTTTTCCATAATGCCTCCTTGGACAAAATACATAAACAGACCTGAGGAAGGAACTAAAATAAAGGTTTCTACTTGCACTCTTGACTGTATTGATCTTCAGAATAGACAGTAATATTCTTTTTTTTTCTCACACAATAAATTAGTGAAGATCTTCCAGAAAAATAAAAAATAAGATCTGGACTATTTTGGTGACAGGAAACATTGAACTCGGATTTCATATGACTCAAATCAATACTTCAAATGTTGTACTCCTTGTTAATGACTCTTTTTATGTTACTGTTCAGTCTTGATTTGTTGGGAGAGGCATGGCTTGGAGAATTTTCCAAGCTCTGAATACTAATCTCAGATATAGTGAAGCATTTCAGTATCTATAATCTATATATTTTTTTCTTCAAATATGCTATTAACATTATCTGCTTCCTGAACGCTCTGCAACCAATTGCTTACAGGTGGCAAAGAATTTGCCTAAACACACGGTAACAAAGACCCAGGAGAAACATGTACCAAAGAGACTTTAAAAAGTCACAAGGGAGTAGCATAAGGCATTAAAAACAGAAGGGAAATTTTCAAGCAGTGAAAAATGCTTTCAAGCAAGAGACGTGAAATACAGCATAAACTCTGGTAAGTCTAGAATAAGGTAGGACAAAAATTACCCGGGTGAATAATTGCCTAAAGAATAAAAACAACTTATAAACCTCCTTTAACATATCAAAAGCAGGAAGCATATCAGTTAGTCTTTAGGTTTGACAGATGATATAAAAGGTACAAAAGCAACACTCCAATAAGACCTAAGCATAGCAGAAATGCTAAGTGAATTATTTGTGCTGGTGATCAAAGCATAGGAACTTAGGTAAGTGCTGACACTGAGGCTTTTCTTATGGCAGAAAGGCAATAACTCAGTCCGTAGATGAGTTTTAGGGTTTTGATGCTATTTTTTATCATTGATAAAGTGAAGAAAGCCAGATAGCTTTCCCTTGAAAATTCAAAATCAGATTATATTTAAAATTGTCAGAAGTATGAAATTGCTAAAATCAGCTTAGATACCAGAAGACTAAGGGTGTTGAAAGTAATAGGGAGTTTTCAAAAACTCTGTCAGACAAATCCAGGAGACTGCACACTATTAACCCTTTTGTGTCCTAAACAAAGCAGATGGACTCTATCCATGAATAGAATTCATAGACATATAAACAAATATGATATAATATGGAACACTCAGCATGAGTTTTGTTGGGAGAAATCATGTTTCACTATAGACCATTTGAGAGAAACAAGGATTACAGGTGACAATACTATATCTGAATTTTCAAACATGTTTTAAAAAGGTCCTTACCAGAGTTCTTAAATAACAGGAAAGGCCTGGATTAACAACAGGCTAAAAACTGGGAAACAAATGGAAATAAATAATGAGGGAATATGTTACCAGTGGTAACCCATGAGGATCTGTGCTACAAGATGAGTTGTTAAATATAAATGACCTGGGGTAAAGTGAAACAAAAACAACAAAACCAAAAAACAAACAAAGTTGATAAACCTATTCAAGACAGTCATGACAGAAAAAAAAAAAAAAGTTTTTCATAGATCTTATGATAGTGCGTGATGGGGTATTAAAAAGTCAAATGAAAATTAAGTGAAGATAAATACAAAGTAATTAACATAGGAAAAGAAAGCCTAACTACCGTATGTCATGATAGACTCTAAATAAACTGCTCACATCCGGCAAAAGGGATCTTTGGATCACCATTGCTATTTTGCTAGAAACATCATTTTGACAATCAACCTCAATTAGAGGAAATTAGAATGCTAATAAAGACAGAATAAGAAATTTTGTGCCAATATAGAAATCCATTGCAAATACATGCCTTCCATACTATATGAGGTACTGCTTGCCCCTGTCTCAAAGAAGATATGGTAGAACTTGTAAAGATACAGGGAGTTGTGAAAAGGATGATGAGAAGTAAGGAATGTTTTCCATATGAGAAGATTTTAAATAGACTAGAACTCCTCTCACAAAAAGAAAGACCTCAGGGTGATCTGATAGGTTGTAAAATCACGAATGGGCTGGAAAAAGTGACTGGGGAATAATCATTCACTGTATCTTATAACACAAGAATGAGAAAGCACCAAGTAGAATTATCAGGCAGTAGGTTTAAAAGAAATAGAGGGAAGTAGTTTTTCACACAACACCTCATTATATTGTGGAACTCACTGCTGCAGATTACTTTCATTGCCAGAAGTGTAAATGGGTTCAAAAACACATTAAGCAAATTAATGAATGGATGATCCATCAAAAGCTAATAAACCTGCTGATGTGGTGCAATATTCAGTTCAAGAAATCCCTAACCAGAGATGTCTGAAAGCTGCATGGCTGTGCAGTTCCCAAAGCATCTGCTGGCCACTATCAACAATATGATATTGGCGTAGATGAGTTTTCAATCTGACTCAAAACAGATGTTTTTATGTTCTTAACTTTTGTCACAATTTCCAGCAAGTTCCCACCACCCTTGAGCACAGTTCCTGAGGAACATCACCCCTGTGTCCAGCAGCAACAATTCAGTGACAATTTTCATCCAGCTTAATGGATTCATGGATTCATCCAGCTTACTTGTATCATCCATATGCCTATCTTCATCTATATTCACTTAGACTATTCCTACAAAGAGAAATGGGCAGTTAGTTAATTTAGGTCAAGTCCATACAAGACCACATTTCTTTGTCAAAAACTATCTGTCTCTTTCCCTATGCCACCTAGGATTCTTACTTGGGCATCTCACTCCATGCATTAAATTAGGTAGAATGGATCTAGATCACAGAAATGATAGAGCACTGGAACAAGCTGCCCAGAGAGGCTGTGCAGTCTCCTTCTCTGGAGATCTTCCAAACCCGCCTGGATGCCGCCCTGTGCCCCGTGCTCTGGGTGTCCCTGCTGGAGCAGGGGGGTTGGACCAGGTGATCTCTAGAGGTCCCTTCCAACCTCAGCCATTCTGTGATTCTGTGAAATAGTTTTACATGAATTTGATTTTATTAAGGAAAAAAAAAAAAAAAGATGAAAAGGAAAAGGAGTAAGAAGGAAGATGGGAAGTTATTTAGAAACAGGGGGAAACTATGATCTCTATGCCATGAAAGAATCTAAGATCATTGCTGATAGTTGTCAAAATTTGAACCTGCCAAAAACATCAAGGTTCAGCATGTTAAAAATGCGTAACAGATATTACCACACATGATAATTTTTAGGCTTTGTGTTTATTTTTATCTCACATTTTTCAGCATGCTATATTCAAAAAATATGAATGAATTTTGAAAATATATTCATTTACTATCCATTTTCTTTGGAATTAGACTACAGAAATGTGCTATTAAAAGCAAAAATAGTCACTGTTTATAAAGAGTTTAGCTCAATGGACAGACCAAGCCCCTGAAACCAATTCTCAAAACCTGTCACCCACAACCCAGGTAGTATCTTGAAAAAATTTTCCTAGCTTTCCTAGGATTTTCCTAGGTGCTGAGCAATGAGCACTTTGCTGTTTTTGTCCAGAGAAACAAGCATGAAAAGCAGGAGATATTATTTATGTGTGTCAAAATAAATGATAACGACCTATTTTTGAAAATACTGACATACTTCTGGGTGAGTGATTTGTTTTTTTTTTTTTCAGATGAATCTCAGAGTGGTCAAGAAGAATTCGGCCTTTGCTATATCAAAGCAAAGACATACTTTGGTAAGAACCTGATGTCTTGTTGCTGGGATGCCATTACTTTGTATTTGAGACTGTTGGAGATTAAGAAAAGGTGTTCCCTTTCAGTGCTCATATTTCATGACATTCTGGTATTTTTTCCCATCACAGGGGAAATCCCACACAACAGAGAGAATATATAAGAGTACAGTTTGCAGTTACTTTAAGATGACAAATACCATGATGAAACAAAAGAAATTTCCCATTAAAATAAACCACATGTCAGATTTCAGCTCAGATTCGGTCAGCTCTCAAGTAAGGAAATATGCCTGAGCTGTAGATCACGGCATAAATACTTATCTGCTTTTCTCATAGTGGCCCATGGAGAAGCAAACAGAAATATGAGCTAGCATTGAGTATGAGAATAAACAGAAAAGTCTTCCAAGAGCAGACCACCTTATGCTTTTACCAGCGTACCTCTGAAAGAAAAAAGATGCAATCATCTCCTTGCTTTTGCCAGTGCTTAATTGTCTTAGATCAAAATAAAGTGTGAAATTTAAGGCCAAATATGCCCAGTGAATTCTGGATCTTAAACTAGTCAGGGTATTCTACTATCATGGGATAGTACAAAAACATGAGAATGGAGAGCTGCCACAAGGAGAGTTGCCAGCAAAACATAATGTATTACCTTCACCATAACTTAACAAATTTCTCAGAGATAGGGACTTCTGGTTAGCTCATCAATAATTATAAGAGCTCATGGGATTTTATTGCAAATAAGGAAGAAACAAGGATAGAAATCCTTCTTATAAGTGATTAGCTTTTTCCATCCTTAATTATGCAAACCAAGAAGCACAGGCTACCTGCTTACCATTCAACTTTGCACCTTGTCCTCTCAGCCTTTATTCTCTCAAAGAATGTTCAAAGTTCAAGTACTTAGGATTTTTCTGACAGTTGCTTCTGTTTTTTACTGTTTTCTGTTTGCTTGTTTTGGTTTTGTTGTATCTTATTCCTCTTAGTACTACATTGTTTCAATAAAATGGAAAGATTTTGCAAAAGCATTTATAAAGAATTTTTCTTTGGACAATGCTTTGTGTCTACCCAGAAAAAAAGAGATCTCAGAGGAGAAGTGATATGACTGCTTCTGTCCTCCCTATCTTTCCCTCGTTCCCCTTCATCACACTCCATTTTAAACTTCATAAAACTTAATTCTGTCTGAACTCAGACAGTCAACAAAATTCACATAATGATTGCTTTCAGGTCAGCCTGCTTTGGTGTAATTTTCCAGATACATACTAGGGAATAAAGTATTCCAGCAAAAACAGGTGAAATAACTTTCCTAAGTGAGAAAAAGAACTTTTGAATGGCTTGACAGGATTTCAGACCTGATATTTGAAAAGTCCTGACTGTAAGGTACATCTTGTACTTCCTGGATGAAAAGAAAAGAGTAATGATCTTTTTCCTAAAATAATTCATTTCATTCAACTCAAGACTCATAGACCATAGTATCATCAGACAGTCTTTTCCCAGCTAAAATAGTTGAACAGTTTATAGTGAGTTTTCTTATGAATGATGCATTCATCATTCACACACTTCATGGCAAAAAAGAAAAAAAAAGGAACAGATTGTTGGAGGGATCCTAATCCATATGGAGAGGTCCTATGATGGTTAAAACAAGAACTAATTAGTAACAAAAATAAACAACAGTAATATTTGGGGTCTTCTTGAGGAAAAAAAAATGAAATAGATGTAGTTGAATTCCATTGTCAATGTAAATACCTGAGTTAATTTCTGGTGAATGAGAAAACACAAATTTTGATGAACCTTAAGGTGAACTCTGGTATTTCTCCAGAGTTTCAGCTTTGTTGGAGAGGGATGACACACAAACTCTGAGTTATAATGGACTAAATATTCAAACACACTGGACACTAAGACATAATTTCATTTGGAAACCTCACTAGTCATCCAGAAGTTGGTCACAGTACCAGCCATACTCCCAGAAAATAACCAAAAGTAAGACTCACAGGTCTTACAATTGTGGAACCTAATTTACAAGTCTAGTGGCAGGCTGAAACAGATATTTTAGAGTGTATCTTCACGGCAAGTTGTGAGACACAGAGGAAATACTTAAACTAGTTGTAAAATAGCTATTGAAGACAACAGAGGTTCTGGGAAAGAACGAAAATTTATCCCATGCAGATAGCTCCAAAAGCAGATCTTTCTGAGCCATGTGTAGGCAGATCTTGTGAAGCGTTTTTTGTCCAGGGTGACTTTCCCATCAAACAATAATGTTACCTGAAGAAAGTATTTAAAAAAACAAACAAACAGCCTTATGACTTTATATTCTTATCATCTGTGATTCTGTCCTGCATTAAATAATAACAATAATAATAATAGGATTATTATGGTCTAAAGGCTATAATGTGTCTGAGAATCTACCTCAAAACTTTAAATGATGTGATGACTAAAACCTACTGAAGACAGAACACATAGACTTTTTTCTTCCACATATTTCAGGTTTTGTTAACACCTGATTTCCTGTTTACCAAATTTCATATTTTGTTTCTTGTTACCTCTCATAGGAATTTATAAAATGAATATGTTTCACAGGAACATTATGATGCATTATATATTTCTTCCTCTTCCATGTCCCATAGGCAATGTCATCTGCCTCTCCTCTTTACCATAGTTTTATCTAACTTATGCCTTGTTCCCCTGCATTACTTCCTCCCATATTTATCCCACAGGTTCTAACTATCTTTTCTCTCAGATGGTATACCTAGTACTTGATACTGTACCTAGTAAACCTCAGAACAATTGCTTTCTCACTTTGACGATTGCTCTATTTCAGACCTGAAAAACAGCTTTTGTGCTGAAAATCCTGTCTATTTATTCAATCCTGCTCTAATAAAGGTACTCCTTTACAGGAAAATATCAGAGTTCTATCTAGATAAGGACACCTGCTCATGGGAAAAAAAAAACAAAAGTTTGTGTCTGTATTTATACTGTCTTTATTTTTAGTGTCAATAATCAAATAAAGATGAAATGTGAATGCATGATAATACAGTGTTAATATAATAAGGCCAGCATAGCATGACTGGCAGCTAGTCACATACTACAAGAAGAGAGTTCATAAGTTTGAGAATGACTACTGAAATTTAATGTATTCATAAATACATTAAATGTGAGAACAGATGTATGTAGAAGTTAGCCTCAACGTCATAGCAAAATAAATAAATAAATAAATAAATAAACAAACTTCTTAGCAAACAACCCAGCTAAACCTTAGATATATGAAGAACTTATTGAAGTCATCACTACAGTTATAGATGGAGTTGCATGATTTCACCTTTTTTAGTATTACATTTCAAAAACTCTTTGTTGAAAGAAATGGCGTGATGGAGACAGAAGTGATGAATGCACTGAAAAATTGCTTCCTGTCATAAGTGACTTTATAAACCTACTGGGAAATTTTTCATGTCTGGTAGATGGTGACTAATGCAGGATAATCAAATTAGAAATCATTCAGCCGGTAGGGACTAGTGACCACACGAAGGCCCAGTGACTAAAGCAAGATTAGAAGTTGATATGTGTAAATCACGACTGATTCTAATCAAAAGCAGATGCCCAATTCCAGACAGTTAGAAATAATTGGGTAGATGGAGACAACAGGATACAATCTATATTATGATACAAGTAATGGACCGAATATTTTGCAAAAGAGTATCATTTAAATGCACAATGTCCACAGAGAATATATACAAGAAAAAAGAACTGTTTTTTCCCCTGATGATTCTGTAATTTAAGTGAATAATACTTATTGTGTACATTATGTTAAAATATAGAATAATTGATTCAATTGGAGATAGGAGACAGTACTTCTGTTCTCTGATTTTCTACAGCCTGGCACCATTAAAAACAAAATTTGTTATTAATTCACACACTGAAAATAGGTTTTTAATTATCAGGATTTACATAAATATATTTATCATAAACTACTTGAAACTGTAAGTTCATATTTAAAAAATTTCCTATCTGAATATTATTAATGAATCATGCTGCAATTACAACAATAAAACATTAATTGTACTATTTATTTTCTCAATTTCTTTGCTTCAGGAAGTTTTCTTGTGATTTCATGGCCTGTTTTTATAATTACTGCTACACATATTTCACTTTTATTTTACAAGTCCATCATACAAGATATATCAGTGTCTAATGAGCAGTAAAGGAGTTGAATAGACATTGCATTGCTTTTTCCTATTCCAAGCATTTTGATATTTCACAGAATCACAGAATGGCTAAGGTTGGAAGAGACCTCTAGATATCGTCTAGCCCAACCCCCCTGCTCCAGCAGGGACACCCAGAGCACGGGGCACAGGGCGGCATCCAGGCGGGTTTGGAAGATCTCCAGAGACGGAGACTGCACAGCCTCTCTGGGCAGCCTGTGCCAGGGCTCGGTCACCCTCACAGCAAAGAAGTTCTTCCTGCCATGGAGATGGAACTGCCTGTGTTTCAACTTGTACCCATTACCCCTTGTCCTGTCACTGGCCACCACAGAGACGAGTTTGGCCCCATCCTCCCTACATCCACCCCTCAGGTACTTGTACATACTGATCGGATCTCCTCTCAGTCTTCTCTTCTCCAGGCTAAACAGGCCCAGCTCGCTTAGTCTTTCCTCATACAATAGACGCTCCAGTCCCTTAATCATCTTCATGGCCCTACGCTGGACCCTCTCTAGAAGCTCCATGTCCCTCTTGTACTGGGGAGAAATTTCATTATAAATTATAAATAAAATTTCATTATAAATTTCATTATAATAGTGTGGGATACTGAATAGAGATAAAATATTAAACAAATAGCATGTCCTTCTAAGATGTACAGTGAACCAAATACCGTAAATCATATGTTGCACTGAGGAGCTCAATTTCACACAGTATGTCTCAAATCAAGCATTTCCAGTACTGTATCTAGAAGGATATGTTTTGCCATTTATAGGACTAGCAGAGGACAACAATACATTTTCTATAAAGCCATGAAAATACTTTACTGATAATAAACATGACTGTGAGCACTATGAAAAATTGAAGTTTGACATTAAGCAAATTGAGAGATTTAGGAAAGGGCTTGTGAAATGCCAGGGTATAGGTTAATTTTACTAAATGAGATTTTTTACGATTCTCCAGCGTTATCTTCTTTTCTCCTTTTGATTATGTGATTATCCGACTCTGATTGTTTGCCAGCTTTACAATCTGAATATTTATGCGACTCATTATGCCTTATTCTTTGGGATTGGTCAGTTAATTCTCACGTGGATCAATCTCCTGTGCAGATGACTATTTACCATATAAATGAGTACTCATATTTAATTCTATTCTGTGGGCAAATACTCCTGTGGGTTAAGATTTAGAGGCGCGCACACACACACACAGTATGTTCACGTGAATGTTCTTCCAAGCCAAAGAACCATCTGAACAAAGTAAGAATATTAGTAAATATGTGACAGAGATTTTTTCCTCCAAAATGTGTAGGCAGATAAGATCAATGGAAAGAGCTGAAAGCATACAGTAAAGTCACTTTTGCTTCTGTTTTTTATCTAAATATTCTTTACTGATGTTAGGGATAAGATCTTAAAAATGGAACATGGTTGGGCATAAAATAAGAGCTATGTTTTTATTATCACATTTACAGCAGATGTGCAGCTTGACTGGCATCCCTGCAGGTAAATGTGACACTGTTTGGGTTACAGTTCTGCATTACTAAAAACAATGTCAGTAAGAGCAGGCTCAAGCTGCTGGCTGCTATTAGAGCGTGTATAAATCATGTGTACTACACATTGTATCAGTAATCCAGGCAAGAAATCATACTCCAGTGCAGAAAATAAGAATTTCAACTTACCAAGCGATACACAATAGTTTCCTAAAGATCAATAAAAATGTGCTTGTACAATCACTATAGTAACTGACATATTAAGAAGAAGGGACCTTGTGAGCAGATGTAATATGTATTTATAAGGACAAATTTGTGACTCAAAGTACTTGTGTAAAATTAACATCGAAGTCCTTGTCAGCTTCTGAATGCAAACACTGACTTAGCTTAGGAGAAACTAGCAAAAGCAGAAAGTATATTACCCACACTCAACAGACAAGCCATTTTTTTATCCTGAAAAAACACTCCAGTTAATTTTTTGAATCAACAACATATGTTGTTTACTTATTGTTGCATCTTGCAGAAAAAATAAAGTTGGCTTCAACAAATAATGAGCAGATGAATTTTGAAGAAAGAGGACTGAGCAGCTAGAATTACGAATACCAGACAGTAATGCCATTATATTGTGGGCTTACGTTTTTTCCACAGCAAAATGGCCTGCCAGGCAGGAAAACAAATTAGCTGATGATGGACCTCCCTTCCACAACTAACCTTTAATCTAAGACAGTCTATTTAACTAATGAGGAATCCTCCTCTTGTACTACTATGATAATATGGAAGTGGTGTGGAACTGATAAGCTGAAAAGTCACTCAAGTTTTTGACCTTTCTCAGAAGTGCCTTTCATAGCAACTAGATGAGAATTTGAGGATTTGGCCATTTGAGTATTCTGCAGCAATCTACCCCCTGCAAGGTCTCAAATATCTTAATCATAAGAGATAGGCAGTTTGGCCTGACTCACAAAGGCGACTTTTAGTTTTTAAACTAAACTCCCAGTTAAAACTGTTAGTGCTTTAAGTGAATTAATCTCATTTAACTTTATCCAATTTAAAAATAAGCATCTAGTCTAAACTAGTCACTTCCCCTAACCCTCAGATAAGTCCCTAAACTCTTTCATATCCTGATTTTTCTTTTGTGAGGTCCTGAGAATTTTAAGATATGTACCCAGTTTGAGCAAAATGTTGTAAATGAATACAAGGATATTAGTGCAATGATACTGTAGTTTAGCTACCTCAGACTTCAAGTTTGTGAGTTCTCAAAACCAACAACAACAAAAAAAAGCTATCTATCATCCAGTGGGAATGTTCAGAGTACATGCAAGCCCTCAGGGAGGCTACAGGAGGAGGAAGAGCAGCTCTTCCTCTATACAAACACTTTTTTTTTTTTTTTTTTGATCACACAGATGATGGAGCATTCAGCTTTTTATCACACTGTCTCATGATAAGGGATAACTAACTTCCTTTACATTGAAGTAGAGATAAGTAGCAAATGTGCCAAGTAGAAACTCTGGAGAGAAGGTTTAAAGTGAAAGAGATAGCATTTTCTCAAGGCAACTTACTGAATCTGTCCTATTTTATACAAAATGAAAGCAGCTAAGTTAAGTAGAAGGTGAGTATATTTTGCCCTGAGGGCTAAGCAAGCAAGGGTGAAAACATGGCTACAATATAGCCAAAGTCCAATTAGAGTTTGCCTAACAAAAGCAAGGTATTGTAGAATTGATAATGGTACTTTAATATTATTGTTTGCAAAAACAGACATAATTGTTGATACAAATACTTGGCTTGGGGCAATTATCTCTTTATGTTATTTGCCACTGAGCATATTGTTATCTCACTTCCCAACAGCTCTGTGCAAAGACTTATACAATTAAAAAGGCAGAAAAAGGAGGGACCAAACAAACAAACAAAAAATTCTTTGCTCCTAATTTCCTAAGTCTCCATTACAAAAGATTCTGTGAAAAAAAGAAGGGAAATAAAATAAAGAACTTGGAACCAGGATTTCTGTTCCAGACATGCCCTTTTTCTTTTGGTTTCTGGAGCTAATGACAAATGGCTCATCAAATCATTCATTTTTCTTGTGGAGTCACTGTGGAACTTCACTGAACAAAGTTCATATCATGCTTTGATTCTCAGGGAGGAGCACTGGGACAAAGCAGTAAGATTTTGTTTGTACAAGAGATAAACTGCAGTGATGACACTTTTTCGGTTCTGCCTTGCATGACTGCTTGTTTCTAACTATGTGGAATAAATGTTTAGACATCCAGACTGGTGTAACTGCCATTTGAGCTATACTTTATCAGAGGCAAAGGGTTGGACAGTGCAAGGGCCAATATACCATGAAAGAGAAAAGTAATTCAGTTTATCATTTGATATGACCAAAAAGGCTGTAGTCAAAGAGCGCTCTCATTATTGTCCTCAAATTTGATTATAGATTTAAAAGGTATGAATCATCAAAATTATTCACCTATTTAGTCATCTACTCCCCCCCCATTCCCACTGTACAATACTGTTCTTCAGGGCTGCTTTCTCCCTTGAAGGTAGAACTTCCTTGATTTTTCACAGGGTGCTACTCCACTCTTCTGAAGATCTCGTGTTTGCGAAATATGGTTTCTGTAGGTAAAAAAAGAAAAATGTTCTGGAGGTAGGTTGTGCCCTTTATCAAATTACGAGAAGTAGAAGGTAAAGAAGAGGCAGGAATGAGCTGCTCCTTCGCCATCTTGGTGAAACATGGCACAAAAGGGAAGAAAGTATTCTGGAGATCTGGTATTCTTCCATTCTACATAGCAGCAAAGTGTCCTACTCTGCTACTAAGAGAGAGAACACTGTAGCTGATGGATAAAGTTTATACTGTAACTCAGAATCACTGTAACACTGGATGATATCTGTATTCCTCTTTCTACTTGCAATATATCCATTTTTGATCTATCAATACTTTAACATATCCTTCCATGACAGTCCCAAGCAGAACATAACTTCTGTCTGCTTTTGGGTCCACTCAAAGCTACTGCTGTATTGTTTCTTCATCTACTGAAGATTCTTTCAGATTTCCAAGTTTTACTGGAGCCATGTTCCCAGAACCAAGGCAAGCTTTGAGGTATCATCTTCTGCCCCTTCTGATCAGGATAGTACTACTTTGGTTTGAGAAGCAAATTTCTTGAGAAGATATATCTCTCAACTACAGCTAATTTATTTTTTAGAATATTTTCGTAGGTAATTCAACAGAATAGATTTTCTTCAAAACAATAGCCTGTGAAGCAGAACCTAACTTTGCCTGAGAGCTTATGAGCTCTTGAAGACATTCACAGCTAAGGTGTGATCTCGGCATCTCCATTGCATAAATAGATTAATATCTGAATGCATACTTTGCTTTATGCAATACTTAAAACCTCAGGAATCAGTGCTCAATTTATCTACTGCCAATTCCTAACCATTGCCATAGCGAATGACTATGCAAAATGCCCTTATAATTGTGGAGTATTGCTAACTTTATGCTTGGTTCTTTCCTGTAATTCCTTATTCTCAAAAATCTGGTGTTCCTCCTAGACTAAAATGACTCTACATTATTTTATGAGTAAATTTGATATATTGATTAACTGAAAGACAGTACATCACTGAAAATCCTCTATCCAAAAATAAACAAGTGTACAAGAATCTTTGATAGTAGATAAAGTTACAATTAAGAACTAGATTGCAGAAACAGGTGTTGTGTGCCCTTCTTATTATGAATTGATATTTGTCTGACAATGTATTGCTTTAGCATTTCCAGGGAAAATATATTCCCTTGCAGTAAGTTACACACTCAGTTGCCTTTTAATCCCTCATAGATTTCTATATGGGTTGAGGTGTCTCAATAATGACAATAAAATTAGAAACCAGGCAGTACAGAAATCTTTGCAATAATTTTCCTAACAAAATTCCTGCCTAAAATGGACTATGTTTTCAAATACAGAACAACACAAACTGTTAGAAGAAATCCTTAGATTCTAAGGTTATAATACCTTAGAAAATGAAAACCAGGAAATTTAACAGCTAATGGGCACAGAATACAGAAGCTTTCTCCAAGAACTGCAGAGTTAAATGTTTTGAATGACTGCAAGAGAAGAGAGTCTTATAACCTTCAGGATTGGTTCAAACGGACCACAGTGGTCAAAATCTGTAAAGAAGTAGATTTTGAGATAGAATTCACTGAAGAGACCCAGACAGACAACAAACACAGGAATTTGCAGTAGAAAGAACAATAAATAAAAAATGACATCTCCCTGCTCAACATATATGCCTTCCCTCAGCTTATCTGATTTCATTAGAAAAGGAATATTTTCATTACTGTCTTTTTGATCCACTGGCCTTAGAGCTCTGAAGCTGCCTGCAGATTCTGTGCCCTGCTGTGTACATGAATTGAATACACAAATCCAGCCAGCTTAATCCTGTCAAAAATCCTTCCAGAAAGCAGGCTGTGTATGCAAGGATGACAGATAGAGAAACCTTTCTACTTTAAAAAAGCAGTTTAGGCCTAAAACATTCAATTCAGTTATTCAGTTTTGCAGAATAATTTTGCACAGGGACATAATTGAAGGAAACCTCAGTCTAATAATTAGCTTACAAAAGAATAAATTATTACTTTATAAATGACCCTTTAAAAAAATCAGAGATTAGCCTTTTCCATTATGCAGATGTCATCTACAAGCATTCAGTGTTTTGTTGAAGTTCTGTCATCTTTTGAGGCATTAGGAGCTGGATGTTAGTAGATGACAGATACAAGTGTTGATTGTCCTCTAGGCTGATAGGACATGACAAATCTTGTTTTGATATGCCTTGGGGCATAAGAGATTTCAGTTCTTGTCTTAAAAGGATGCAGTGAAAAAGTCCTGATGTGAAATAAATTGGAATAATTACAATAACTGTCTAATTATACATGGCATAAAATAAACTTCAATTTCAATACTTTTCAGGAAAATCTAATGAAGCCTGATGTTGACACCTATTTTCTGGCCATAGACCAAGTTAATGTTCTCATCAAATCTGATTGGCTCTGGCAGGATCAGAATCTCTGGCATTACTGCAACAAAAACATTGCAAAACATAGTTTTATAATACAGTATTCATATTTATTTTGAAAGTCACTAGTTTGTCTAATTTTTCTCTATTTATTTACAGATCATACTTATTACATATATTTTTAAATTAGGTTTCACTCTGTCAGCAATCTTGGTATGTGAGGTTCTCTTTCTTCACTGACACAAGAACTGTGTCACAAAATGGAATATATAACTTGCTCAAGTTATGTAATGTATAAAATCTGGATATCTAGATTTTGCCTGTTCATTAATATCCATTGATGTACCTATATTCATCATCCACTCCCAACAATGAAGATGTGTTATATCCACCAACACCAGATTTCTCTTTAAGGAGGACAGAGGGAGCAGCTCTACTCCTGCTCCCGCAGGAGCACCATAATGTCATCCAGTGCTGGAGACATCAGGCAAACAAAGCAAATGAAATGCTATGGATCTAAATCCCATCACAGCTGGGACTTATATGTCTCTAGTCTATCACATCTTAACTACGACGTTTGCTTTCTAGTCTTCTTAACGTTCTCGAGAAACCCCAAAAGTTTTATACTGTCATACCTGCAGCTAACTTTGTCTGATAGAGAGCACATACCTACAGGTAGGTTAGCACCCTGACTGGCCTAGTGCTTCATGCATGCCTTGGGATACAGCTACAGCAGGCCATGGTCTCCAGGATTAAAGGACTCCTTTGGGTGGTAGATTAACTCCTCAGCGGAGCCTAAAGCTTTGAAGACATGGAGACTTACTCATCTTGCATATTTGGAGATTGCTGCTGCTGCTGCTGCACAGAGAATGTTAGTAGAGTTTATCCCAAGGAAATGGAAGAGAAAAACGTCTCCCGTTATTTCACTGTATTCTCCCTGGAAAAGGGTAGACATAACCTAAAGAGACTGGTATGTTCCCTGGAGGTAGCTCAGCTCCATATAGAGGCCACGGAAGATGGCATGTAATTTAGGGAAACTTACACTAACAGTGGAACTCAATCTCAGATTTCAGAAGTGTATATTTCTTTTCACAAGTGTTCAAAGAACGCAAAAAGCTACATTTGAGGACTAGTATATCCTTTCTTCCCCTTTCAGGATCTCGGAACTTCAAACTGGAAAAAAGCCAGTGCCTAAACTGGATGGGCTAGGTGCTGCCACACTACATTACTGAGCAAGAAATCCTGAAAGAAGGAACTCCAGCCTGTGATTCATGAGAAGCTCAAGGTGCCTGTCTGGAAAGGAAGTAAACAGCTCTGGATCAACCTGGCAGGTACCAACACAAGTCATGGCACAAATAAGAAACTACATACGGAAACAGGAAAACCTTCCTGGAACTCAAATACGCAAGTCTGTTTTATGCTTAAATATGAGGAAAAGGATAGGGTTAGGCCTCATAGTTCTGTGAACTGTTGGTAGAAACTATTGGCTTTCAGTTGGAAGAAATAATTTATTTAGGATTCATTTACACAGTTGAATCCAGAGATTCAAACTTCTTATGGACATTGAAGCCTTCACACAAATAAAGCAGAAGGAAATTAGTGTTCTTTATGACTTAATTATGGTGATCCTTTGGCAAGTGTATTTGGATAAGTCAGAGGAAGGTTACCCTACAATAATGGTAAACTTTCTAACCAGATGTCTCCTTTGTCAGACTAATCTTTCCCTTCTATCCCACAGTCACTAAGTCGCTATCCTTGCCTTGCAATCAGTAATAAACTAATACAGAAATACCATGGAAGATCCCTGGCATCACCTGCTCACTGCAAAATTAAATATCAGGGTTGGTTGTAGGAAATTCAGGCTGAGTTTCAAGAGTGTCCAAATGGATCTTCAAGGTAAAGCAGGCTGTAATCCAAGCAAAGTTGGCTGAGATTTTAGCACAGAACTGGGCATTTTATAGAAAACACACAAAAATTAGGCAAAGTCAAGCAGAGTGGAGGCTTGTGCAGTTTGAAGCAGGATTTTATCTGGTGTAAATCTACTACACTGTTATCAGATGGACTCTGCTACTATATGGCCACTCTGGTCATGTAGATTTGCCTATTTGTATTTCAGGGAATCTGATTTGGAAAACTTAGAGATAATACACGATACAAATATTTTTCAGAGACCTGGGAGAGTTATTTCTTACATACAGGAGGTTTCATTCTCAGCCAAACAGGTTCACACAGAATTTTAAAACTGCTGAACAGTGTTTTATAAACAAAATGAGCACATTAAAGATATAGTACAAATTGAATTAGTATCTTTCCCTTTGCATGATAATAGCTAAAACACAGACTTAAATTTACACCAGAAAGCTTTAAAGAAACTTGGCATCAACACAGTGCAAGAGCCAGAAACATTGTCTCATGAAAGACAGTGAAATACATTGGTAATGATTCAAAAGACACAAGATTTTACTGTCCACATAATTTCAATATATTTAATAATAATAATAATTTAAAAAAACAGACAAAATAGTACCTCTCACTGAGGATAGTTTTACTGTTCCAGACATCACATGGGAATAAGAGATCTGTAGAGACAACAATAACATTTTCATAACAATGAGTGCAATCTCATTGCTGTATTGTTGGAACTGAATTCTAGTTTTCTGAACACAGCGGTCTCCATGGATCATTCCATCTAAATAACTACCGTGTGTTAGCCAAACAGGGCTTCTCCAAACATTCTGTGTTTTATATCACTCTGTGTGTGTGTGTCTGTGTCTGTGTGTGTAACTTAGATTTTTTGCAAGAGTCTCATTTGAAGAAAAATCTCATTAAATATTATTTCGGCCACTACAGAACATCTTACAAATGAATGGGTATTGTTCTTTTCTGACTAACAGCTGCTTTTAGTTTAACTGTAGCTAAAAGCTCTGACAATCCAGATACTTTTTTGCTATCAAGGTTTATCTCAACCTGTTAAAGTCTAGATAAGGGGTTGCCAGTTTTTCTGCTTCAAAGGAGACAAGAGTAATTGGAACTATAAACTCCCCCATTCATCATTAAAATGTACGATTTTATAGGACCACAGAAAGCATCTGCTTCTTGACTAAGACAAGGCATGCATTACACAGATTGGAGCTGAGAACGCTCAGAGCTGCAGATCACTGTCTGACATTTACAGATGTTAATGTGCGTATACTCATTTCAGAAGAGGAGAAAATAGTACATGCTTAATCAGATTATTCTACGGAGTGAGGTCTTCCGTGTGTTAGCTGAAGCCAAGGGCCCTTGGTCCTTCATTGGAGGAACCGTTTAAGATCAGATCCTACAACTTTTTTTTCAGTACAGCTTCTCATGCTTGCGCCTTTGGCCTAAAGACAGTTTCATGTACTACATCCCTGGCCTTTGCACTCCTGAAGATGGTGGCAAACACTACGCTTTGGCCAACTCTGATAATTATTAATTTCTACAGCCCATTAACAAAAAGTGCACTATTACCAAAAACATAAATAGCCCCAGTCTGTACAAGATGTGCATATTTACCTATGGTCAGTTTGCTGGAATCCTCCTTTTTACTAAAAGCTGTCAAATTCATCAAAGATAGAAACAATCTCACAGGCTGCCATTACTGTCAGAATATGTAAGCTCTACAGACTAACACAAGGTTTTGCCAGAGAAGAAGTCCAAATAGAATTTTTCAGCTTCTTTTTCTTGTTCTCAGTAATTCTCAAATGAGTTTCTGTTCATTTCCACCAAAACATCTCAAAGAAGGCTGCTGATATGATGCCCATTAGTTTCCCTAGCAAAAGATGTTTAGTGTTATCAAAGGGTTAACATATCACTAACAGATAAACAAATGGCATTTCTAAAATTTTCTATCAAATTCAGACGTTTTGGACATTTGTTTCCCATTCAAGTGCTGTATTTGCATATTCTGCAACATGGTGGGTTTTGCAGAATATGTGGGTAGCCTGCTGTAAGCAAAATTTCTGGCTCCATGAGACTGAACAAAAACTGCACAAATATATTAGAGCTTTAGAGCCCACTGGCCAAAATTCAGCTTGAAGGAAGGGTAGAAATCTCTAGGCAATTACGTTTCCACAAGCTTTGTGAAATCAGACAGCCGGAAGGAGAGTTGCAGACCAGCTGTATATTACTACTCCCTGTTGTTTGGTGAGGCAGATTTGGTGTTACTACAGTGGAAGATATTTATGGGAAAATATCTGGTAGGATTTCCATAAGAAATCAGACTTCTTTATTTCTTCTGTTTACACAACAACATCTTATTTTAACATGATGTAAAAGCATATTGCACTGTAAATTTAAATAAATTTGTGAAAGTCTGAAACATTTAAGATGAACTTTCATTGAAATGAAGGGGAAATTTCCCCTTCATTGAAATTAAAAAGGATTTGGACTATGTACTGAATACAGGTTTAATGGCTTCTTTTTTCAGCAGTGACTCCATCATGTGTTCTCAATATTAAATACCTTTGGAAATACATTCTGAAATCAATATAATTCTGTAGGATTTAAACGTGACAGTAAAGAAACTATTCCTAGATTATTATGCAACTGATGTAACTTCTTACACTAAATAACCAAAGCTCAAATGAAAAGTATTTTCTTGTATTACAGAATTTTGACAAACCTATTATAAATCTTTTTGGACACATCCATCTATGTATAACTTCTAAACAAGTCCATTGAAAGGGTAGTTTTATTTTGAAAACATGTTTTGCCAGCATGTTTTCTTAGATGAGTCTATTTTATTTGGCTTTACTACTTGTCTCTTATTATCTGTGTGCATGTGATTTCACCGGTTTCTTCTTTAAACCTTCTGATATATTAGTCACACACAAAGGCTACAACCAGACTTTCTAGCAAAAACCTTTCATGGTCTAACCTAAAGAAGCTTTCATATTTTAAAGTTCACATACAAAGATTGGCCCTTCTGTTTTTGTGCAAGGAGTTCACTATGCAGGTACCAGACCTTGACACATACATGCTCCCTTCACACATCTAAGAATTTGCACAACAGAGCTTGGAGTAGTTGTTCAAGGATACTAATAAATGACAACAAAAACAAAATCAGTGCTGTTTTTTTTTTTTCCTTCTCTAAAAGCTGTCTCATGGTAGAACTGAATGAATTTTAATACTCATTTTAAGATCTGGCAATGTGAACAACACTGGCATATAATTTTTTTCAGCAAGATGAAATATGCATGTGCAAGAAGAAAGAAAAAAACAAGATACTTGTAGTCTAATTCATTTAGCAATCTGTCTCTAATTTTAATGATGTATTTGTCATTTTATTACTCACGAAATGTCATTTATATGAAACTGTCACTATGATATTAGAAAAGAACAGCTTGTGTTAAACTGTGCAAACTCTTTGCCAACTTTCAATGTTAGAGCATTCTAACTCGTTAGAATTTCCCTTACGCTTAAAGTGAACATGGCATACTTCACTTCCTGTACCAAACTTTTCTGCATAGCTGCTCTACAAATATGTCCATTTTGTGGGGTGGATACAGCAACCATTATGTTCAGTTCATTTGACAATATGGAAACTATTCTGAAAAGTCTTCTGTCAAGACAGCCTGATGTGATATGGAACTGCTTCAAGATCTTAAAATATCTATGACCATTTTAAACATTAATATGTTGTAGTCACTTTCAAAGTGATGATGAAAAGAAAAAAGAAGTGATACATTTATTTTTCTCTGAAAGATTTTAAAAGTAAATCATCTTTATTATTGGTAAACCCTCGCCTTACAAGGATTCACAAGATGAAAATTTATTAATTTAGTAAGATTATTTTTTTGTTAAAAAGGGAAGATTTCTGAGATGAAATATTCAGTTTAGGAAGTTCCAAACAATTTTCTTTCAACCTCTTCTAATGGAGAGTGCAGGGTCAGCAAGGTCAGGCAGTGCCTGCAGGGCCTGGACAGTCACAGATGTAACTCTTGGAAACCCATAAGGGGGAACGCAGTGCAATCCCAATAACCTGTTCTGCTTTGTCATTAAACTTGTTTACCAGATATTAAGAACTGATACAGATGTTGGTTGTGAAGGACTATTTAGTAAATCATTTATCCTCTGCAGTCTACATATCTATCCTCCAGGACATGGAATGAAACCCTTATTTGTGAATCTTCCAGTTATTTTCAAAATTTGTTTCTTATCCACAAAACTGCCATAATAATCTTAAACTGATTGACTTGCTAGTAGAGTCATGGAATTAAATGCCACTAAATGATTTAGCACAATTTCTTGAATGCATTTCAATTAGCTTGATCAAACAATTTAGGTGACTGAATTATTGTAGTACAGTATTTCCTTCAAGTCTTAGCAAACATATTTTTTTAATCTTCTGAATTCCTTCCAAGGATAGGCCAAATTTTAATTCACAGAAGAAAGTTTGGAAAGCCAAGATTTGGGGCTTTTGGATATATACACATATACTTGTGTTCAGTAATGTAATCATAAATAGGTTTTGACCCTGTCACATGTGAATTTTTTGGAATTTATTCTAATCTTAGATGAAGCACGTATCAGATATATTTATCACCATGTTGTAAATATATCTCTATATTCTATCAAATAAATGTCACATCTGGTACACAATCTGTCATTCGTAATTTTGAATCCTCAGAGATGTGTCTAGACAAGTAATATAGATATTACAGAGATATGCAATCTAAATTCAGCTCCAGAGCTCAGGCCAGTTAGAGGTGTTCCCCATAGACTCTGAAGTATTTGGACTAAATGCCATTAAAATGCATCCGTGGGTTTTTTTTTTGTTTTTTTCTTTTTTTCTGCATTACTTTTCAGCTGCCCAAAGTCATATAATAATAACGCTCTGAAGACTTGGCAGATCTAAACACCACCACCACCTTTATTTTCTTGGGGTTTCACAAATTAGTAAAACTAGGGACGAATTTCACCATGTCCTGTCCTGTATTTTTCCAGTTGTTAGGCCTTCGTATGTCAGCTGAAGTTGTACTTTTAAAAAGAGAAGAGTTAAGAAAGGCAGCCATTAACATTGTTTATGTCAATTTTGAAACTGCTTTTTATGTTTATGGTGTTCCTGGCTTAGGTATTATATAAACAACTTGCCCCTAGAATTCCTACCTGCATTCAGGCAAAGCCACAATGCTTTATGTGTTTCACCGGATTGTTCATGTCTTCAAGGAAAGCACTTGTCAACAGAACTTTAAGTTGATGTCTGAAGTTAAGCATATGTTTAAATATTGTCTTGAGCCAGGGACTCAGTGGCTGTGTTATCTGTTTATGTTGATATTACAGTGCTAAATACACTAGAAGCTGTATAATATTTGAGGTGAAATTTTATGGGTATATTTAGTAGTCTCCGTGTGAGTTTTTTTTCTCAACACTTTGAGCATTACGACAGAATTTGAATGGCAAAGAAACTGCACAACATGACAGTAGCAAATTTGCCTCTTTCTAGAAGCATGTTTTTTCCTGCTGTGGAATGTTTAAATTGGATGAAACCACACATTAGTTATCCGCTTTAGCTACTTGTACAAGATAAACTTATTGCTCACTCTCATGCAACATCTCCAAAAGTACTTATGTTAAGATTTACATAAAAGATTCCTAATAAGAAATCATCCACTTTTAGTTTTTGCTTTACCTGGCTAGCATTGCAATCAGGAGGAAATGATTTTCCTATACTGTGGACATTTCTGAGATATCAATGTTTTTTTTTTTTTTTTTTTTTTCACATTCCACACTGCAAGGATTCCAGCACCCTTTGATGCCTTTTCACAGAAAAGGAGAACAAGGTAACCCATTATCAAGTATCTATCTACCAGCTTCAGGATGGAAATTTCAGTTTCATCTCCATAAGGCTGAAATATTTGCAAGAGGGTCTAATGTAATCCACTGTATAGCACATGTACATGGAGCCCAGCACCTGGAAGCAGAAGAACTGCTGCCCTGGGTTTATTCATCTGTGCATTATAAGTGACTTCAGTGCATTTGGGACACACATCTGATGGGGAAAATGGCAAGGATTTCCAAATATATTCCAGTGCCCTATTTGAACTTTTGTATATGTAATGTGGGAGGATGTCAGATGAACATTTATAGAAAATCACCTGGACAACACTTTCAGGAGATACCAAGGACAATGAAAACAGTCCTATAGCAGGCAAGTGCATCAATACAGGTACTCAATATGTTCTAATGGTATTTAGCATCCAGAGTGGGCTTCTCTATCTCTTCTTGATTTTGATCCGAGATCTCACCTTAGATCCAACAACCTGTACTTTGTGAAAGTCTATGTTATCACAATATTCCTAAGCATCTCTAGTTATGATTTCATCACTCAGCTAATTAACCACACAGGTTAACACTTTGAGTTAGCTTAAGCAACTTACCTATAGAATGCATATTTAATCACTACAGAGACTAAATCTAATCTGAGCAACACTGTATCATGATTACACTGCTTCTGAGTATCTTAGTTTTTTACCGTCATGTTTTGAGAGAATGCACTGCATCTGCCCAGGCAGAAGTATTAATCAAATGAAATAACTTAGGCAAGATTTACCGGCTGGTTTTCACTACTACATAACAATGTAGAACGGTCAAGAAATACAACAGTCAATATAATTTATAGTAGTTCTGTATCATCACAGTAATGTAATGAAGACAAACTGTGCTGCTGAGCCTGACTGTGGGTTATTATAGATTATTTTTATCTTCACATCATCATTTCCCCATTTCCTACACTTATTTCAGCTATAGAGAACAGGTATCCGTAGTATCATCCACCTTACATGGCACAACTGGCTGTCCATCTACCACCTTTTATAATAAGTGTTAACAAAGATGACAGCATCTCATGTAATCAGAAATCTCGTGTAATAATTCTACTTCATTCTATTTACTCTTCATGCTATTTATTCTACCGGAACAAGTACTAAAAGTTTTTTGAAATAATCTAGCTTAGTGACACATCATCCCATATCAAAAATTGCGATATCCTTTGGAAAATCCATCTCTGCAACTCCATCTTTGCATCACATTGCAGCCAAGTAATCTTGATTTTGCAAAAGTCATCTACACAATGATAGTGCTTGGTAATGTGAAGTACTGGACAATTTTTCTGTTCTTAAAAGGGTGTCAATGTCATGCTCTTAAAGATTGGATTTTTTAGATTAGATGTTCCTATATTCCATGAAATAATATATTTTCACAAGAGCTGATATTTTTCTTGTTTTGAATGTAACACAAAACATTAGAAAGGCCTGGAGGGAAGTTGAGCAGACAAGTGACTAGTAACACTGCAATCACCCTGTACTGCTGAAGAAAAATATGCTTTGGTTTCTTCTTAGTCAAGTAAACAGATAAATAAATTTTTCCTGGCTTCCATTCCAGGGAGCTGGCAGTGCTTTACAGAAGAATCCTTTCAGTTTTGATTTTCTGTCAGGTTTACTGAAAAATGACCACAGAATGTAGAGTATCTTCTTTCTATGGCTTTTATAAACCCTATATCTTGATAGGAGTGTTTCTGAATGAAACTCAAATATGACCTGACTTGGAGTGCATTGTTTGTTTTCTATTTGCAATAAATTTCCACTTTTAAAGAAGGTGTGAAATCAGAAAAGGAATTGCAAGGAGGCTGCTTGAAAGAGAACTGTTTCTTATGTTCTCTCTCCCTAATGTTCATCTCCAAAGCTGGAGTTAAAAGACTGAATAAATGCATATGTAGACACAAACTGGTTTAAGCTATTTTTCCAATCTGTCCATAGCGCCTGCTAAAACCATGGTTTTAAGCTCCCTTAGCTACATGCTGATTGCAGAAAAATAAGTGGCAGGCTTCTGAATGATTTTAGTAGAGCCCTTGCTCACGGAAATTTCACACATAAAGTTGAATCTCTATCCCCAGATGGATCTACCAGGGAAAGAGACATGAGGACATCCCAGTCTCACGAGCTCTGGTCAGAAGCTCTATGGTTCCTAAGCTGCTTTCTCGTACATCCTAGGCCAGTCCTATGGCCTGAGACCTCAGGTGACTTTGTCCTGCTTTCACATGTCTAAATATCCTGCATCTAGACCTTAACCTTCTCCTTCAGAAATTTTCTCCTTCTTCTGTGGAGAACTTCTCTATTATAAGCCAGGCTTTAATTCAGGCCCATGCAATACTCCATCTTGAAGAGCAATCAGAAGATTACAATACAGACAAAAACTTTTTCTATTTTTTTTCCTTTTTTCTTGTCTTGAGGGATTCTTCTCTCGCACAGACAGCAGAGCTCTCTCTTTGCAGGCATGGTCTCTAGAAAAGGGAAGGTAAGTGCTGCAGCAGTGTCACCCAGGTCAGTGCATTTGCTCTATTTCATTCTCCTCCATTGCATGCCCAAGTAGCTTTTGTTCTGTACTTTGCAGAAAGAAATGCAGCAGTGAAGGCATTCAGTAGCATTGCTGAAACTGAGGGAAACAGGCCACAACGTGGGGGTAGGAGGGAGACAAAGTGACTTCATCACTTCCATCCATACAGACAAGATAATAAGGAGAGTACTTTCCAAACGAGAAAGTGAAGTGTCTTCAGACTGCTAAGGAGGCCAAGAAAGCTGCCAAGAAAGGAGTGAAAAGAAGAACATTCCAGAAAGCTGTCTTTAGCAGTCCATAAATCTTACCCAGCAGATAGTTCATACACATCACTTGCACTAGTCTTACTCTCCCCTGTTTATTTTCTTTCTGTCAGCATTAGAAGAGAAAAATAAAGTCCCAAACAAACAAAACAAAATAGAAAATAAGCAAAGAAACCCACAAAAGAAGAAACAGAGTTTGGGTCCTTGTCCATGACAGTGTTAGAAGTCACGGGATGCCCTGGTCACGGGATGCCCCACTGTTCCTCCAGCACCCTGTCCCAGAGGGGAACCACAGATTCCTGTTAGGTGTCAAAGGTCGCTATTTGAGAAAGATGGGAATGTCAACACCCTTGTATAGTAAGATAGTATACCTTTAAATTTCTTCTTTTGATAATTAAAGGCAGGTATATCTGAAAGTTTTGATTTGTGCCGAAGTGAGGTGTCTTCCTGTAAGTTTTGGCTAACAAAGCTTTGCTAATTAGCTTCACAAATTCCCACCTGAGTTCTGCTAGGAACTGCTTTGAAAGTGAGAAACATTTTATGCAGTGAAGAATATCCTGTTAAAATGGGAAACAATCTCTGTGCTCTTCCTTAGTGTGGAGAGGTTGGAGCTGTAACTACTAGGACTGACTTCCAGTCAGTTCCGGGCAGAAGGGGAAGGATAGCAAACTCTGCTGCCACTTTTAAAAGGGAATCAAAATTCAAAGCCAAGTAGGCAGGCACATACGTCTGCAGCATTCTTGAAGGAAGCTTCACAGAGAGGGGGGCTTGGGAGGTAGAAAAGCAAGCTGGAGAGAAAACAAACAGATTTAAGTTGGAAACCAGCCTGTTCTCTGTCAAATGTACCGGCAGAACTGACATGTTCTTGCACACTGAGTTGGTAAGATCTGCATCTCATGATGGAAAAATCTTCTGATAAGAACATTTTGGAGTAGCTTTAATGCGAAGGCAGGCTAAGGAAAAGTGAAAGGCAATTATTTTTTTAAGCATGTGTATAAACGAGGCAGGGTGACATGACTAAATGAAAAGCTTCAGTAGAGAGTTAAAGGAGCTAATGCTCAGGGACTGTTGCTAGCATGTTGTATGAACTATTGAGTCATTAGCACCACGTGGCAACCAAGGGGATTAAGAAACACTGTTTATAAATACAGCTTGGTTTCTCTGTTAAGATAAAAAGGCAAGCAAGCCTGGAAAATCCATCAGTGTTGTAGAAGAAATAGCTCATAGCCAAATCAAGATTGGGAGCCCAGAAAGAGTTCTAGCAAGGTTTTACAGAGAAAGGATTTGCTTTCCTTGGACAAAGTTACCTGTGTTTACCTCAGGCAGCAATAATACGTTCTACAAATCCGGAGATATTAGATTCCTGAATGGAAAAGCAATGGATATGTGTGCTCACATATAAAGGAGTGCCAAAAGCCAGCTATAACTATAAGGCCTGCAATCGATGATAGGGAACAAAACTGAAGTGGAATAAAAGCAGAGGTGGGGGAAAGCATCCAGAACACTCCACCAGCCTTTGCAGCATTTTGGTAAGCCCTGTGGATGCAGAGACTTGGTGTTGATTCCCATGAGGATTTGGGCTTCATAGGAGCCAAGGCTGAGCTTTTTAGTACCTAACTTGAGGGCCTCGATATGAACAGTAGTTTGTGTTCATGGGTCCAAAGCAGTACCCAGCTGTCTGAATCCTAATCAGATCTAGCTGTCTGCTTTCAGAACATCACTGACAGGATTGAAGTACCTTCAGGCAAAGTATCTATGTATACATAAACACACACATGCATGCACACATAAATGAGCTGCCAGAGTAAAAATGAACAGATTGGTTTGGATCCAGCTCATGTGAAGCATGGGCAAAGGAGCTCTGTTTGGTGCATCATCTCTGCAGACCATATGCAGACCACTGACGAGAGCACCTCTCAGTTACACCATTAGGCAAAGTACAGTGGGAGCTAGGCCTGACAAGTAATAGCTAACAAAACCCGCTGAGGATAAGGGTGAGGTGTCATCGCACAAGTTCAGCCTGCTGTCCCTTGAAGTACAGAGGTCTGCCATCACAAGTATGCAAATTCTGCGTTTGAAAAATGCACATAGGCAGTTGTCACCACTAAGCTTACCTTTGTCATGCTTGGTTATTGGAAGTGGGATAACTGTTCCTGATGGGCAGGCCTTTCTTCTCAGGATGTCCTGTTCCTACACCGAGGCCCTCTAGTTCATACTGCCTGGAGGCACACGGGAAAATCCCAGGCTGCAGTTCTTCTCTTGAAGGATCCATGTGGACCATACAGGCCAAAGCAGTTGTGAATCAGTCACCTAGATAACACTGTGAAGGCATCTGTGTGTGCATGTGCATCGGTGTTCTTGTGCTCGGTCTTATTTGTTTAGCTCACCAGCACAGCCCTGCCCCTGTGTTAACATACCTGGCAGAGGTTAAGGGCATGAGCACGGGGAATTTGCAGGCTGATGCCTGTGAACACTGCAGGACTGCAGTTTTCACTCATTGTAGGTATTCTTTAGAGTCATGTTGTGAACATGCATAGACTTGTTGTGTAACTGCTGTACTGTACTGTTAGACTCATGGACGAACAGCAGATGGCATATTTACACCCAAGACACGAGACTATTGTTGACGGGGTTTGTAATAGCAATGTTGATATAAACACATGTTTCTTAGTTTGTGTATTATGCTGACATTAATCCTTAAAGAAAGAAAACCATCTGTGAAAAGTTTCAGCTGACATCATCTGAACTGGATTAGATGCTATAAAATCTATATTAGATGCTATATTATTCAAGGCAAAACCTCACTCAAGTGAGTAAGAAAGTCTGCATACTTGTTCATGTTTTATACTAGCCTCATCTCATCCAATGTGTGCCCCAGTGCCACCAATATTTCTTGCCTTATTTTAAATAAATTGCTATGAAGTTAATGCTTTTATATATCTTTCCTCCAAGAAAAATATTGTTTTAAATCATCCAGTCAAGGGCAACACTATCTTAAGCAGCCAAATTTGAGAGACATCAAGCAGATTTCAAAATCTCTTAGGCTCTAAAGTGATACAATTATGACGGAGAGGTTTTTTTTTACCCTAAATAACATGTCATTTTGAGTATAAAAATTCACATTAATGCTAACTTCATCAGTCATGGGGTTGGATTGTTTGTTTGTGTGCCTTTTAATGAGAAATCTCTGGATAGGGAGCAAGTGAACCAATTCATACGTTTAGCAGCACTCTCCAACTGACCAAGATTGATTAATAGGCTTCAATGGAACTCAAATGGCCGGGAAAATTTTTGCTTATCTGCCCCTCAGAGCCATGTCCTGTGCTCCAAACTTGCTCTGAGCACTTGACTAAGTCAGGATCTATTCAGTCCTGTGAGAAGGCTCAAGGGGTTAAGAAGGGGGCTTTGGGACCGCCCTGTTACCCTAGCTGGACTTTTGGTAGTGATTTCAATGCAAGGGCTATCAGGCCGTCTGACCCACACATCCTGCACATCCTGCACTTCTGTCTTCTGCGTCCATATGGAGAAGTCCTTGTACCTTCAGAAGTGCTCTGAACCAACCTGAATCAGCTTAGCAAAACGAGGGCTACTAAGTTACCGTACTGTGGCATTTCACACCATATACCCCATGCTACAAAAACTGAGACCACATTAAAAAAAATGTTAATTTCAGGGCTTTGTTTGGTATTAATCTTTTTTTATGGTTTGCCTTTTACCTCCCAGCTGTTTTCTTTCCTATTTATTGAAAGTAGTTGGAAAATAGCTGTCCAGAAATCAGTGCTTTGAAGGCAGGGTTGATACACAGCTGAACCCTGCTAAATGGCCTGTTCTGTTTACATGGGTCTTGTTAAATAACAAAGTGCAGAAAACAAGCACTGAGCATCAATCAGTGTGTGTTTTCATCATTTTTCATCTACCGAGTATAATGTTCTTGTAACTACAAAAGATAAAGCCATAACATGAGAAATATGCAAACAATGACTGTTTGCAGACCTTTGTAGTGCAAATAGTTGTGCAAGCAGATAATTCTCGCAGCTTTCAGACTATAGACAGATCACCTGAACATCCTTAACTCTTCAAATATAAAACTGTAACAAGACATGCTTTGACATATGGAATATTTCTAGTTCTGTATAACTTTGGAAGCATTTCTGCATTGCTGAAGTTTTTGGCAAATTTCCTATGCATTTCTGTATTTCCAGATAAAATCCACTGATTTTATGTATCAATTAGAAATCCCTGTTTTGGACTAAAATCAAAAAAGAAGACATATTTACCATGGAAGATTCAGAATCAGACTTCAAACACTAGTGCATGAGATTTTCTAAAAAATGATTCACTTTCATATTTAATACAAACGGAGGTGCTAGCAACTATAGATTTAAACCATCAAAATTCCAGGATAACCAAAAATGCTTGGAACTTTTAATTTTGGTCTGAATAATGAAAAAAACAAGTAGTAAACCCCCTGTCCCTTGCACTGAATGAGATGGACTAAGGCACTAATCTAGTAGGAAGGTTCTCCTTGCTTTCTTTTTTGCTAACTAGCTCCCATATAACAGCAGTCGTGGTCGCAGCAGTAGCCCCCAGGCTTGTACAAGGTGTTGTTCCGTTTTGCATCTGCTCATGTTCCACCAGTAGTATTAAGTGACATAGCCAGGGAAGCACTTTCCAGAAAGTAAATCAAGAGAAATACTTAAAATGCCAATCCTCTTCTGGTAAAGTTGTGTTATAAGCCTCTTGGCAAATATTGAATGACCTCCGGCTTATTAGGTTAATCTACAATTCCCAAATTTTGTCTCTCTCCATGCAGAACTCCCTCAGAAAAATCTCAGTCACCTCAGCAGGACCAAATCCTGGATTTGGCTGTTTCCATTTTATCTATGGCATTGTTATCAGATGCATGAAAAAGGGATGATCAATATTAGCCGTCCTCATTTTGCACTCTCAAATCCCTCACTGAAATGAGGATTGGGAGCTGCCCATTTTCCTAAGGCAGGGCTATTTCTGCCCCCTAGCAATAGTGTTACAGACCTTAAATAAAAATATAATACTGATTACATTTTTTTTTTATAAAATACTTTATTAAGAATAATAAGAGTAAACAAGGTTACAAAAATACCAACTTTATTAACTAATGAAGATACAGTAAATTACAGAATGTTCTTATTACAAGTTATAACCACAGTGTTCCCTTTCTGATGGGCATTCAGCTAGTTGTATCTAGTGGGAACATTATTTTTTCCCACCTCAATACAAAAAAGTCCTATTGTAACATACACTGAATTCCACAGTCAGCTCCCTGAAGTTGGATCCCATGCCATGCATAAATGCCCAAGAGCATATATAAAAAGGAACACTACACAAGTTTAGGATGAAAAGCCATGTCAGTCCCTGCCAGCAGACCCAACATTTGTAAAACAATAATATACCAGTGCACATGCAGGAGGAAGAAAATAATTGAAAATGCAACAACACTTAACAACCAATGCAATGGGTTTTATGCAGGCTCCAGTGGGGATCAGCTGGTTTATAACCAGCTTCCAAAAACATGGAAATAAAGCCTGGCCTGCTGTTACACTTGCCGCAGAGCTCAGAGTCTGAGATTTTGACATACAAGGTTGTGAGTTGTTCAGTGCATGGCCGGAGGGAAAAGCACTGAGCAAATTTCAGCCCCGGTTCTTTTGACAATCACATTCACTGATTTCAAGGGACATTTTGTCTAAGTAGATTCTAACCCTCAGAGACAATTTGGACCCTCATCTGAAAGCTCTGACTCCTGTAAGTAGCTCTGTCAAGTGCTTTGGCATTGCCCACGGGAAGGGTCTGCAGGATGCCTCAGAGAATTGTAATCTTAAACTAGAGATGAAGATTTCAGCAGCAGCAGCAAAAACCTAGATCAGTACATTCCCAATGAGAGTTACAGTTTCTCCAAGGGTCATGAGGTTTATGAAAGAAAAAAAAAGAGATAGGGAAAAAATGTTCTTTTAGGGGAAAAGATAATTAATGAAAGGAAGACCTATCAGTCAGTTCCAATGTCCAGAGAAAATCAATCATAAAGTCAAATTAACTTCAGTGGTGCAGTCAGGTCTTATGTCTTAATTCCAAAATTTTGTATCCAGTTATTGCACTTTTCAGCGTTCATGAACTATTTTCAACAAAGAATATGAAGATGAAACTATGGATTTTAAGATTGTCCTCAGATGAGAATTTGAGTTTTGTAGCCTTCTCACTCAATTACTCTTCTTTAATATGAAAAAAAGCAAATATACAAATTAAAGTCCAAATCCTACTGAAGTCAATAAGAGGCCTTCCAGGAATTTAGATGGGCACTACATCAGGTTCCCCTGTTATTACAGAAAGAAAAATGTCAGAAAAAAATGAAGAAATATCTATACAGTGTCCTTTTAAAGAGAATCCTGTAGTTATAACAGTTGCCTGCTACGGTACCATTGGTACCAACAAGAAATATTCACAGGAATAAATGAAGTACAAATTTATTATCAGATATTGTTATTCTTCTCTTCCCTTGCTCTCCAGAGTCTCATGTGCCCTCCAAACTGAGATGGGGGGAGCAAGAGCACCTGAGGAGCAAGTGCATACAAACATGTTAAGTTCTGGAGCATCAGCTCTGCACAACTTACTTTACTGAGGTGCTGCCCAGAACAAACAGGTAAAAATCCTTACACATTGTCTAACAAAAAACAGTATTTTATCATATATATATATATATATATATATATAAATCACAGTCTTCTGCACAGCAGAAGCTTATAACTAAAATACTTTAGGATTCATTCTTTTTTAGATAGACATAACAAAATGCCTGCAAATATAATACAGTGAGGACATAACAATTCTTAGTATACACAGAGTGAACATGGAATCTTGCATTTTATCCACATTCTACTTGTGACTGAAATCAAAACTCGCTTGGAGTTTTTACAAGTCTCTCTTAAAAAGTCAATCCCTTCAATAAGATATAGTCAATATAGTAAGAATATACTCTTTACATACATGGCAATAATTAGCTGTAGATACAACAGGCTAAATCCTGCCCTGTTCTGGCCTGGTGAGTAAGAAAGACCAAAAGGAGCAGAAAGCCTTCAGAGCAAGCCAGAAGAGATTGAGACAGATTATCCATGTAGCATCCACAACCTTAGATCCCCTGTACAGAGAAGTTGCATCTTGTCTGAGGAGACTATTTACATCATAAAGGATTTCAGAAGCTCTGCTTACTGAAATGCTTCTTCCTATGTGCCAGTGAACCTTTTGGATGCTCAAGATCAATCTCAGTAAGCCACTTAAGCACGGACTGAAACTCATCCCAGTTCACCAGGGTATGTAAGTGTGTTTAAGTCCCACTGAAGTCAAAGTGCATTACTGAAGAAAACAATTTGGCGAGTCAACATCAGGGCTGCCTCCCAAAGCAGCTTCCCTTACGTGGTTACTTTCCGACAGGGCAGGATTCAACCCTGTATTATCTGAATGTAATGAAATGTTCCTTTATATGTCTGCAGCACGATGCCGGTTTTAGCGGCTAGGCATTTAGATACGGCACTTACCTTACAATTTGCTACTGGAAACATATACAATTACATACCTCACAAACTTAGTAACAGTGCAGTTAATTATGCAATTACATGTACAGTAGTAAAAGTAACAATTGGATATATTTTTTGTCAATTTTCCAGAAATTACAGGGTAATTGGTGGCACGTGTAATGAAACATTGTCATCTGCTAATTGTATGATGCTTCCGCCCATATAAGCAACAGTCTAAAGGAGAACAAGCACTTTTCAGAGATTATGATAATTTGTTCCCATTCCCCATCAACAGAAATGGTTCTACATATAGACAGGAAACCCAAGCTATTAAACTATTAGTGATATTTTCCATGTTACACACAAGATCATATCAATCCCTGCAGTAATTTTATTATCCTGAAAGGAATTATAAAAAGGATATATTCTGACAATCTTTTTCTTAGGATTTTATTAAAGATCTGATGCGTCTGAAAAGACAATTGTGGTAACTTATATTTTCTCATTATTAAGCCTTTCAGCAAGGGGCCAGATTCAGCTGTACCTTTTTTTCTGCTTTAACTAGAATTAACTGAATTTATAAAACGTGTGTGTTGAGAAAGATTTGGGCATATTTGATTGAAGTTTCTTTTAATGACAAAAATGTCCATTATTGGATAATGAGAAATAATTTGCCAGATCCTTTGAAACATACTTCTTAGCATTGTAAATTCATATTTATTTCTGGGACTTCCTTTAAAAAAATGACTGACAATTTTCCAACAAATTTACTTCTATGCCTCTTCCCTCATCCAGAGGGTTTCTTGAGATATCTCTTGGGGGACCCTGTATGCACTGAAGGGACCAAGTACAGACCTAGAGTCTATAAAATCTACATAAAAGGAAGTGATTTTGACAGCTATGAGAGCTCTGCTGATCAAAGTCAGTCAACAATGAAAATATAACTTCTAAAGAGACTATTTTTTAATGAAACATTCAAACTTTTAACCTCTCGTAATGTGAGAAGAGAAGTAGGATCATATATGCTGTCCTTGCCTGATACATATATCTCTCAGTAGGTCTTTCATCACATATAGAGAGAAATATATGGTTCATAGAAAGAATAAGACATGTTAAATAAAACTCCTGTTTCTTTCTCCTTCTAAGATAATCTGAAGAGCAGCATAAAAGAGGCCATATGATCTATATCTACAAAACTGTTTAACACTCATCAGTAAGATCTTTGCAAAATTGTTTACCCATTCAAGTATCTTCAGGAGATATGTCACCATACTTGCATATACTGTAAGTCACTCCAACATTTATAAAACAACAGATAGACAAAAACAAAAAACAAAAAAACACCCATAAATATTAAAAGCTCAAAAAACGTGACTATCAAGTATTTAAAAATCGTTGATCTTTACATTATACATTAATTTCATTCTGTCCAAAATCATTCTGTGAATGGCAGTTGTTGAGGTCTGCAGGGCGTTGAGTTGCCACTCATCTGTACGTCAGCAGAATCTTGCGTATCCACTTGGAGTAAAATGCCACCCGAACAAAAATCCCGGGGCGATTTCGGATAGCGCATCCACGGCCAGGAACAATCACGCCCACGACAATCTTCACCCTGTTTTGTTCACAAACCAAGGGACCACCATAATCTCTCTAAGAAAAAAATACAAAGAATGTCACTTCTGAAAATGCTACAAGACATAGCTCCCACCTGTCTCCTATTGCCGGGGTAGGACCTAGTCTTGCCATAGGATGAAACTCTGCTACCAACACCTCTTTCACGTTCAGAACTTATATGAGACAGCATCACAGATGCCCTTTGATCTTGGGTTGGTTCATCCAAAAGTTCAGCCATAGGATCATTCTGTGCAATTCTAATGACTCCCACCTCACTATCAATGATGTCAATGTCCTCTTTCAGCTACCTGGCAAGCATAATATTTGTTTATGTACATATAGGCCAGACAGTCAGATGAACCCTCTTTATTGTAATAACAGGCTTTGGATGAAAGAGCTTTGACAGAGTCCATGAACAGGGTCACCATCCCTCAGTCAACCATCTCACAAGGCCCCAGGATGAGAATCTGTGTGTTTTTGTAGGCAGGAAAACAAAACAAAACAACTCCCCCCAAAAAACAGAACGGATAATATTTTGGAGTGAGAGCCCTAACTAATTAAAATATCTATGTTTGTTATTCTGATTGAATGATATATATAGGCACTAATATATGTATACTCACTATATGTATATTCACTATGTTCAGCTGAAATATGGTGAAAGGCCAACTTGGATGAAAGTCTTATTTAGCACTAAAATCTACTAATTCATTTTAAATTAGATTAAAGATCTAATTTAGAGTACATTTAGGACCCAAACATAGATATTGCAGTTTTAACCCATGCTTAAAAACTTACAGCAAATCTAGCAAACTGCCCACAAAACCAAGCATGAAGCATTTTTACCAGAGCATGAGACACTGTTTCAAAAAACTAAAAGCTGATAATTAGCATTGTATTCTCTCTGCATCACTAGAGGAAAAAACAATGCTTGACCTTTATTTGTTTTTTTTTTCTCACTGACTGCAGACTAATTCCCACATGGACAATGGACTATGTCAGTACCATCAAAACTGCTCATAAAACATTTTGAAAAGTGGAGTTTCACCTGACAGTCTGATTCTGTTCCTCTGCCTATTCTTTACTGAGAAAGGAGGCTTCAAAGGGAAAGTTAGGGAGCAGGAAACTATCCAGTGATTAAGACTGATTACTAATATTAATTCAGTTCATTTCTTCTTGCAGGGCAGAACAAAGTGCAGGGTCCCCAGCAGACTTCCATGCAGCTGTTTCATTTATAAACCTTAACACGTCTAAGAGCTCATTTATAATTAAATATTTAATTTTGAAGAAAATGCTTTGCAATAACAAAATGATCCTGTGAAATATTAATAATGTATGGAACACGCCTCAACCTTAGGAAGATGTGCTTTCCCTGCTGTTTTCCCTGCCCATGAGCAGGGAAAACTTCACGCTTTGATTAACATCAGTATTAGGAAGCCACTAATACTAAAGTCTGCTTCCCTTCCAAACATCACCTCATCAGGCAGAGTTTGCACACAAAAATTACATTTTTCTGCTATAAATGATTTGCAATATTTCTCCTCTGCCCTCTTTTCTTCATCATCAAAATAAGTCCCAAACCCCCAAATCTCTATCAAACACCACCATCACTGCAGTAATTCCACTGTCCTCACTGAGCATTGGCTCAGCCTTAATTAAGGAGACCAAATGCTACAGCCTCCTGCCTTAATGCTGAACTCTGCATGCTCTGGGGATCTTTCTTTTTCTTTTGTTATCAGTTCTGTCAGGCAGTTTTTTTTGTTTGTTTTGTTTTTTTCCTTTTGCATGCAAATCCTCATGTACCTAAGTAAACTTGCTCCAGTCTTTGCTTTCCTTTATTCAATCAAAACTGCTGTTGCTAGCACACAGCCCACTTTAGCTGCTCTTGTACTGAACAGAACAAAAACTTACCTCACTCTAGCAAAGTGCTTAGGTGTATGAATAATTTTAATGTGCATTTAAGTCTTTTACTAGTGTGGCGGTATGGCATAGCTGAGGCAAAGGAACTTCTTCCAATGCTCTTGCAGAAAAGAGATCACTGGAAAGACAGTTCAGCTTGCAATACAGAAGGATTGATATATATATATATATTTTGTCATTTCTAAGTGTAATGCAGAAAGGATAATTAGATAAAACCCTATTTTTTTTTTTTTTTCCTGGGGAAGAAGCAGCAAAGTTGATGGCTCATATATTCTTAGCAAGGAGACTACTTACCTCACATGGTCCAGCACCGATGGTTTCAGCTGCAGCACAGATTTCTGACTCATTCACAGTGATCTTCCCTTTGAGATATTGGTTGCATTTCTCATTTCCCAAAATAAACAGGTTTGCTGCCCGGAGAAGGCCATCGTAGTGAACTACTAGGATTGAAAACAGAAATTGCTATTAGCAAAAACATTGAAGATAAATTTTGATTTGATTTACGTTGCTTCAGTCATGTTTTCTCTGGAGGATACTTGCTTCCTTCCATTCTCACTGTTAATATGTGTTTGTCTCTTCAATTTCTTATATTTGTTACGAGTAAGATTTAGAAGAAACGTGTTTGGTGTGCTCATCTGTTTAAGTCTCTGAGAATACCTGGGCTTTGTTAGTAGGAGGAAGGACTAGATAACTAGATAAGAGTTGGGTTTATTCCACATCCCATCACCATCTTGCTTTGGCACATCACAGAAATGGGAAAAAAAAGGTGAGAGTGAAGATGTCAGCGGAAGTATTTTGCTCCGTGCCTTGCGTAGGAGTTATAGGGGTTAATGTGCAGTGGCACTGCCACCACGGGCAGCCCGGGGCAGGACGTGTGGCTTGGAAAGCGCTGCGGCACCGAGAGGTCGGGAAGCAGGAGCCCTGCTGAGCTCGCTCTCGATCCACGTGGCACAAGAGAGTCCTATGAGCTGCAAACAGAAGTAGGAGGCCGGGGCTCTGCACAGCAGCAGCTGGATGTGCCAGCCTTGCCCTGCTCTCACTGGTGCATCCTGCTTCTCTAAATTAATAATAATAATAATAATAATAATAATAATAATAATAATAATAATAATGAAAGGATACGATATTTCTTCTGTCCCTGCCTGGGATGCAGGGAGGATTACACTAAGTCGTACATAAAATACCATGCAAAATCCTTGGCTGACAGACGCCGTGCCTGCGTGCCGTTACGTAAGGCCGCAATCCTCCAGATCCCATTACAAGCTCTCCCGGCCGCGCCGCCGCGTCCCCTGGGCCGCCTCGTCCCCGGGAAGCGCTAGCGCGGCCACGCTGCCGGCATCAAAGCCACCCATCGGCGAGAGGCCTGGGACACATTACTTGCCACCCACAAAGAAATGTGGAGTAATGGGGACGAGGAGGAGAAGCTGCCATGTGTCCCTCGTGCCTCCCGAGCAGCGCGGCCGCTGCTCGCTGCGGCGACGCAGCGTTGGAGTGCAGCAATTGTTGGAGTAATTATTGTCAACTGGCAGCTATTAACTTTATCATCAACACATAATTAGCCAGATATAGCATTTACCAGGCTAAATAAATGTCTGTTCTCCCACATATTTGTATGTAGTTCACGCACAACCTGTGTTTAATAGACACTAGGAAGGTTGCAAAGTCAAGTAAGCAAAAGTTGGGAAATGCCAGATTTCAGGCTGTCTATGTGTCTTTAATTCACTGACTTTGTGTATGTTAAATATAACAATATCTTGGATTCAATGATTCTATATTAGTCTTTTTTTTTTTTTTTCCCCCGGCCCACACAGAGCTGCCTGCTTTGGGATGCAGAAAGAAACTGCTCAGATAGATGAATCAGATTTTTTCAAAAAAGGGTTAGAACTCTTAATCTTAAAATAATCCTGCAAGAGGTATTTTAACATACAGAGTGGTGTATTTTTCTCTAGTTAGTTCTTTGAAATGTTTGAATCACTTTGCCTGTCACAGAAAAAAAAAAAAAAAAGGAAGGATGGACTAGTAGAAAATATTTCACATTGAATGATCTTAGCTAAAATACTTATAGCTTTTTACAATTATAAAAAATCAAAATTGCTTTTAATAACAAAAAGTGTTGGACAACCCCAGCATTCGGCAATGTCAGTAGCCTCACCTAAAATGACCAAAGGTAGGAAGCAAGCTGTCAACATATTCATTTAATTTTTAAAAATTGTTTCTTACATCCAGTGTATCCCCATCCATAAACACTGCAAGCAGTCTTCTCTGGAATGGTGCATCCAGAAATGGGCAATCGTATTATATCTACAAAATTTGTCAATATGGCAGGTCTGAAAAGAGAAAACAAATAATAGATGTGATGAATTTTACTTGGCATTCCAAAGTGTATCCTAAGAATTACATTAAAATCTATCATAGACCACAGCAACTAAAAACTGTGCCAGTTTTCTTTCTTTCATTTCCCTCTTTGGAGAATATGATGGATCATTCTACCTACTTTTTGTGTTACAGCTGTGAATTTTCAAAAGATTTCTTGAAATGCTGTCACCATTTTTTATGCTATTTAAATTGAGTTTTCCTCTTAAAAGAAGTAATAATGACATTTCATTTGAATAAATAGTTTTGATAATAAGGAGATAGTTCAGAAGTTCATGTGTACACAAAGATCTGAGTTATAACCTGGTCCTTATTCTAAGCACAATAAAAACACATGCTTTTTGTATTTTTTTCTTTCCTTGCTAAATCTACTTATCAGGAAAAAATGTGGTAGCATCTGTTTTCTGAGTAAGGTAGATGAGCTTGAATTTCTGCATATATCAATAGAAAAACAGACACTTAAAATATTCATGTTATGCTGGTGAAGTGCACAGAAACAGCTGACATGACCAACATTATTTATCTTCTTATAGTTTACCCTATAGAGATGTCATCTGCAGTATTGCAAGAGGAATCTCAGGAGCTGAAAATCCTGGAGATAGTGACGGTAACAACTAACCTGCTAAGTTTCAGTAAGACCAGATCTGACCCTTCGGGCCCATAGACCAACTGGGAGATATTCAGTACTTGTTTATGCTTCTCCTCTCCCCTTCCTTTGATATTATGGACTCCAAGCCAGGCTTCATAATCTTTCAAATCTTTGTACCTAAATGAAGCAAAGCTGGTTAGGCTTTTGCTGAGTGCATAGTAAAATAACATGCAAAAACACTCTGTTTAGTATCATTATGCAGAAAGGTCTTAACTAATACTCTTCAGTAGAAATGCATCAATGCTGCCAATTGCTTTTCCAAAATCAACATGTTCAGATGTAAGTTTCTGGGATGAAGCCACTACGTAATTTTAAATTTAACTGTTACTAACATGTAATTTTTGTTTCCTAATAGCATCCAAACATTTAGATCCTTGGACAGTCTAAACCTTCAATTTTTTTTGAAATTTGCCCAAGATTTCTGTTTTATTCAGTCCTGTTCGGCAGAAGCATGAGATTTTTTTTCATAAAGAGGCAATTGTCTAGCCGTTGCAGTTGGAAAACATATTCATACTTCTAGGTAAAAAAGCCAGAGATCTCTTAGATTAACAACAATAATAATAGAAAATACCAGGGTCCCACAGGACTTTCTACATTGCAAGAGCAATGTTAGAGCCAAACAAGAGGGAAAAGTGCCGTATTTAAGTGCAGAAAGTGTCGTGCTGCTAAGTAACAGAAAATACATAGTTTTTAATATTGCACTACTACTGTACCGAGAAGGGAAACATTGTCTTGCGGTTAGAACCCAGTCTTCCTTTATCAAAGAGCCTCCACAGATATGTTTATTCCTGAAAACAAAGAAAACAAAAAGATAGTGTTTGTTTCTATTCAGTCAAAAATTCTAATAGCATTTTTACTGTCAACTTCCTAGATATATTTAATGCATTAGTGCCAGTGAAAACTGGCTGTTTAACAGCAGGCCCCAAATTCCTCTCTGTCCCTTTGCACTATTGCAAATACATCGCTCCAAACATATCACCCAGAAGATGAAAAAGAAATTTAGCTACTCAGTTCACTTGCAGGTTTCAAAGTTGGATCTTTAAAAAGGGAACTACATAACAAAATAAAATTGGGGGAGACTTCTTTGTAGTAGGAACTGGACTGAAACTTCTAAGCAAGCCCCCAAACTGCCACCAGATGTAAACAGCACTCGATCATTATTCAAGTAGGTATTATTCAAAGCATTGACCTCAAGGTGGAGACTTTCTATGTGATTACTAGTCCCATGGGATTTCAGTCCCCACATACTTCAGTTGGAAACAATCTGCAGTGTATGACATCCTACGTGTGATTACAGAAAAACTGCAGCATAATATATCAAGGAAAATTCAAACAATTAAACTTGACAGTCCTTTCAGGAATTAAGAAGCATGTGGAATGTAGATTAATTAGTTTCCTTCTTTGTGCCTCCAAAATCACATTCATTTTCTGTTGCTCTTTGGAAAGTGAATCAGAATTGTCAGCAAGTTGGGCAATGCTTAAAAATCTCACAATTTATAAATTCAAATCACACAAATGTTCACAGCTTTTCAGAGAACTACTGGAAGGATCCCAGCCTTCATGTGCAGTTCAAAGACAGCAGAATAACAGACGCTAGCCATTTTCTTTCTCTTTTTTTGGGGGGTTGGGGAGGGGTGTGTTTTGGTTGAGGAACAAAATATCTCGTCCAAAAAGCTGCATTCTTTTTTAAATCTAGGCTGCCCAGTTTTATTACAAGAATGTCATAAACAGGAGTACAAATGTGTGTTCGTGCATATTATCTTTATGTAACGGTTTACAAGATTGCACCATCTGCTTTAGAAGATTGACCAGTGCACATATGAAGATTAAAGTTCTCATTTAAATATGGCCCACATCCAGAGTAGAGTCTCTGAAATAGATGAAATTCTTCCAAATGTACTTAATTATATCTGATAATGGAATCTATATCCTATATTTGAGAATGTGATGTTGTATGTCATTTATTTAACATTTAGAAGTGGGTCTCAGTTGCAAATTAGGAACCCGAGTTTGTAAGCATCACTAAGCCTTTTATCATCGAGGTAAACATGGCAATTTCATTTTGAGATGTGTGGTTAGATTTTGCCCAACAAAGATTAGGATTCACTTAGGAAACTCTCCACCTCTCCATTAAAAGTGCTGGAGTCATTAAAATTTTGTGTTAGAACTACATTCTATTTGATTCCTTTGCAACAACACAAAATAAAAATACATTCTTATACCCTCATATAATACCTAGAAAATACATCATGTCATTTAAGTATTTCAGGAATCCCACTTTCATGAAAAAAATATGATTATTTAAATAATCATGCTCCTTACCTATCTAAAAGTTCATCATCATCAGCTATCAAGGCCTCTATAGACCTTGATGTGTGAAAACAATAAACATTTCCATATAGTGACCTATCTAGGTATCTAGATAGGATCCAGAAATAGAATGATATTCCTCTAGATATGTTTTTCTGGGCCATCCTCTACACTTCTAAATGCCCTGATCCAAGGACATAAAATGCACAGATTACCAAGGCATGTAAACAATCCTCAACATTTTTTCAGTTCATGAAAAGTAATGCAGAAATTAAATTTTTAATCTTTCCTTTTACCCTAATTTTGAGTTAGACCTGTTTGACAACATAGTTTTAAAAGGGACTTCAACCGACAAATCACGAGCTGATAGCATTGAGCTGTACTTCAGTCTGTATTACCAGACAAAAGATTTTTTTTTCCCAAGCATGAGATATTTCCTGTTATTCATTAATGATTCACACTTCAGTCTTGCTGATGAGTTATGAAGAAAACAGTAATGAACACAAGAAGCAGTAATTCTGTGTTCTTGCTTTTATGTAATAGCAAAGTAAGATCTTGCATAATGTAATAAACATTCCCAGCAGTACACTTTAGGGTCTTGTTTTACAAGGTGAAAAGGATTTCCTTATATTTTCCACTTTTTAATACAAATTAAATTTCAATTGCATGCAATGATAAGAGCAAAAAGTTAAATTTGACATGGATGTAAATCCTGGACCCAGCAGTTTGCAGATAAATGTACTGCTGTTAAAATGCAAGTATTGACATGAACCTCAATTTTCTTATAATGATGACAAAAATAACAGTAATAATCATGCTGGACACTAAGCCAGTGACATGAAAAGATCTACAGTAGCTAATCTAAGGAGAAGTCTATGCATGCTTTACAAGCTGTTATTTGTAAGGTAGCAGTAATGAACATATAGCCATTTCACTGACAAACAGAACACTGTGGAATCACCAGATGTTCCAGAAATGCTATTTTCTACTTTTATAGGATTTAAAAGAAATACAGATGCAAAATTATTGTCACCATTTTTTTCTATTGTCCCCAAAACAAATACCCTACTATATGTATTGTTTTTCTGTTCAAAGTGATAGTTACCTGTATGTCAGACTAACCATCCATCCTTTGTTAGTCTGTGTTGGGTTTCCATTTACAACTCTCACCTGTTTTGTTGAGGCACAAGGAATGACAGTATCTGAAAGCAGGTCCAGAGATCACATTTTACTAAAAACAGCTGTAGGAAACCTGTACAGTTGCACATAAGGACCACAAGAAGGTCAATATTTACAATGGATAGGGTTTTCTTTCTTGAGCTAATAAAACTTATTTCTAAAGAACTCAAACTGCTTCAGTGAAGCGGAGCTCAGTCTCTATCAATATTTATGGGGGATTCTAAAATACACATATTTAAATTAGTTTATTATGGAGATTCACATAGTTATAAAACAAAATTTGAAAATCTTTACCATATCTCCTGACTTGCAAGACAGGAAGGTGAGAATATAGCTAAGAAAGCTATTGGCAAATCAAGGAATTCTCCTTTTTTTAAAGTGTTTTTTTACCAAGCTGTAGGTTAATTTGTATCTTTAATAGATCTTTTTCAGTATCCAAATCTGAAAAGAACAGGTAGTCTTAGAGGATGCACTATTCACAATGAACATTTGCAAACTTACTTACCATCTAAATTGGTTGTGATAGGAGTTGTATCACCTTCACCTAGACAGACACATAAGACATCCATAAGACAGAAAAATTAAAAAGCATCTAAAAATTGAACAGGGTCACAATAAACTAGAAAATGGCATATTGCTTATGCATAAAGTTTAAAGCTTCAGTGCTTTTTGATTAGGCTGTAAAGGCACGATTTGATAAGGATTAACCAGAAGGCAGGATTTCCTTCCAGAAGAATGGAATAGAATTAAACATTTTGCAACACTCTGTTTCAAATATATCAGACTACCTGTCACATTCAATTTACATGTTTCATTCGAAAACATCAATCTTAAAAATGGAGCTGTGGTGGGGTTTTTTTTATTATTATTATTGTTTGTTTGTTTTGGTTGATTTGTTGGTTTCATTTACAGGAACTATAGAAGTCAAATGATAAAATCCAAATAAGCTCTAGTGAAATTTACTAATTTGCTAAAAACCTTTGAAAATTGAGCAGTTCTTGTATGTCTTTGCTATCAGCAAAGCATTCTCTAAAATCTGCTTTGGTTCTACCCTCTAGTCCAAGCCAAAAGGTAGTTACAGTAAGTCTCCTTAAATGTTGTTGAAAACTTTTGCCTTCAGTAAAGTGGTCTGCAGTGTGTCCCACATGTATGAGACAGAGGTATGATGGCACCTCCTGAAAATTTGCACAGGCAAACCTAAAACTATCTCATATGATTTTAGATGAAAATCTAAGACAATAGGATAGGTTGTTTTATATACATGTAACATGTACAGATATATATAGATCTACAGATAGATAGTTTTATGCATATATAGATATAGGGATGGATGGATAGAAAGATATAGGGCAGGCTTGATAAGACCAACTACAGACAGTGTGTGCTTAGTAGATGACGGTACATCGTCTGTATATGTTAAGCTGTTCTCACTGCCCAAATAAGCCACTAATAATTTAAAACTAGTCTACACAACCAGACATATTCCAGTCCTGGAGTTTGAGCCTAGAAATGACAATACTCACCATTTCCATAACCCTACCAACAACTGTTGAGGTGAATATTTCCTGAGGAATTCATAGATCCAGATAATGAATTCAGAGAAAGTGAAGAGAGTTTACATTTCTTCAGCTATTGTGCTTCATCTAAATTGACACAAATAACCTTTTGCACATTGTGTTTATTCTCCACACAGACAACAAAAAATCACCTGAGACTTCAAATATCACCTCTTAGAGCTGCTACAGCTCAGACTATGAGCAGCATATTGCTGCTAGAGATGAATGTAACATTATGCTTGACCTCTAGAGATCACAGGAATGCATTCAAGAACTTGATTTACCATTTGAACAACCTCCCAGCATACATAGCACTGTGGTTTTGAAATATGATTGAAGAACAACATCCTAAATATGATTTCACATTCTTCTGTATGATTCTTTTTCCGTTTATCTTCAGTTAATAATTCAATCCATTTTAATTTTGCTTATTGAAACTATTCTTTTTTTCTTAACAGACCACTTTAGTGGAATGATGTTTCTAATTCTTTCTAGAAGTTAAATCGTCCCATAAACAACTGAAATGCAATCTAATCTATGTAACACATATACACATCAGTATATATAAATCAGTATATATATACATAGTGATTTGTTCTCATTCTGTAAGCAAGTATAGAATACCCAAAGAAACTGTGAAATTTGTAGCACAAAAGATAGCTGTCCCTGTGTTTCTTAAGGCCACCACCAGTGTTCTAACCAGTTCTTTGTGTCCTTTCAGCCGTCATTCAACAGCTAGATTTGCTGGAAAATGTTTGACCATTTTTAATAGTCCTTTTATGCTCCTGCTGCATAAATAAGCCTTAAAATCTCCAAGCTGGTCAAGGAAAATGACCCCTTGTACATATATTGCACAATTTTGTCTGTTCCTTTTCAGTCATGCACAATTGATTCTTGATAGAATTACACATTTTCTGCTGCCAAGAGTGACAGCCAGAAGGTATAGATATGCATGTGACACCACGGCTTCACTGAGACTGCACAGCTGACAATGCCCGAGGCACACTGAGTACTCACACCGAGAAATAGGGCAGTAATCCCAGGGAACAAGAGGATCATCTGTGTAACACCAGGGACCATGAGTATCATCATCTGGATTGCGGCAATAGTTTTTCTTCAGTTTACTAACATCTGGTTCTCTGAATATTGGTATATGCCTACAGGGAGAAAAATTTGAAGTGCTGAAAAGCTTTATACTATAGCCCAAATTTTCAAAGGTTAAGTGTTGTCTTGCTCTGCATTGTAATATTATCTGATTGAGAAGCCTACAGGTCAGGGTTTAGGGCTGGTTAAAATCAAAGGGAATCAAAAGCCCAAATATTTGCTGGCTCTGGGTCCAAGTTTCCTTGGTTGGTATTTAAGCACTGTGTCCACTGGACAGCTGAGAGTTTTCTAGATCCCTCACTTAAGCTGAAATGCCTGGATACCCTAAAGAGGGCTTTTTAAATGGATTGGAGAAGTATCTATGTAGCATGCAGCAATTCTGCAGGCCTGTTCAGGCAATGCAGGTCCCCCCTTACTGCAGGTGAACAGTGAGCAGAGGGGGAGCACTGAATCTGCACAGGACAAATCTGGCAAAGAAGGACAAATGTGAGAAAGTTAAAATGACAAGGAGGAGGATGCAGAGCTCAGAAAAACTAGTGATAGATGACTTGATTATAACCTTCCATGGGGCTTTTAGCTTAAGGTTTGGGACTGAAAGTCTTAAATGGAGAAAACTGGCAGACAGGAGATTACAGGCGTCTTAGTTCACAACTCTCTTGTCATCTTAGTTCACAGCCAACCATGACCGCTTACAGACCATCCAAAAGTTGGATATCCATCTATCCATACTATTAATACATCCATACTATTGATATCCATAGCTGGATTAGCCTCTGGAATGACACAGAACTTCCCAGATGGAAAAAAAAAATGCGGAAGGGGGAAAAACTGTTAGTTTTCTGCTAGAACAAAAAACTTTCTGTTTGGGCCAGTAACGTGAGTGACAGCTCAGACAAAGGGCAATTTTTGATGACTCTGTATTTTTGTCTGTTACCTGAAATTCATCATTCCTCTTATTCCTGAAACTTATTAATTTTTCCCTCAGAGCAAGCAGAGACAGCATGGAGAATCCTGATCTGTTCGAAACAGTCTTGGAAACTCACGGCATCCTTTGGACAACTGGTTCATTTTTACCTTAACAAATGTTTTAAATTAAGTTGTCATTTCCACTGCTTGAATAGGAAGCCAAACCAATAATAAGCATTAGAAATTGCAAATTGCTTTAATGGCATCTGATGTCAATGGCATTAGATCATAGATTCAAAGGATAATTCAAGTTAGAAGGGACCTCAGGAGCTCTCTAGTCCAACCTCCTGCTCAAAGGAGGATCAGCTTAGATCAGGTTAGATTACAGGTTAGAGACTTACGTTCAGTACCTTGAAAAGGGAAAGCGTAAATGAGAAGCAAATGTAACATGACCTTCTTCTGCTGTGTTCCTTCTATCCCCCTCATAGGAAGAAAAAAAAAAAAAAACTTTCAAGGACAGAGATGGGTAAGTCAGGCCAGTAAACTAAATGCTAAGAATCATCCCAAAGACTGCAATTAGTGGTTAGCCTGAACAAAGACATGTTGTGTAATATATTTAAACATTGAAAAGAGAAAGAAAAAAAAAAAAAAAAAAAAAAAAAAAAAAAAAANAAAACTATGAGCCATAGGGCATAAGGGGCTATTTTAGAATCTCAGCAGAAGAAGAGATGCCATCTGGAGGCAGTATTTATTCAGGACGCAGTGAACCATCTCTTTCTGTTTCATGTGTACACACCTACGTAAGTCTTCAATATTCTTGTCCCATGTGGAGCAAGTTAGCCCAAATCTTGTCTTGGATAAACTCCCCATGTAACTCTTGCCATTGCCACGATAGCAATCTGAATCAAAAAAAGTAGAAGGTGATAGTCCAACACTTAAAGGAAAACTCTTCCATTCCATCATTATTCCAGATAATTAAATATACTATATAAACACTATATAACATAAATCAGACATCAGTAGAAATCAAATCAGAAAGAAAATAGGAGAAAGCTTTCAAATTTAGATATTTCCTGATTGAGGCTTACATGCTTAGTGCAGTACCCTTTTAAATTTTGTCCTTTTTAAGTAAATTGGGAATTCTTCTTCATAAATAGTTTGTTTATGTTTAATTTGCAAGGCTCACACAGAATAGTTTAAAAGTTGCCAGGAGGTGTTTTATGGGAAAAAAATAAATAAATAAAAAATAAAAGCCTCCCTCCCCTCATCCCCAAACCAGATATTCTAAGTCTATTTGAGAACAAGAAATACACTTTAGTCTGGATTCTGGATAAAGGTAGCACCATATAATTCTAAATTTAATTTCTACTTTGGTAAAATCAGAAAATCAACACGACTTTAATTTTAATGTAATTCAAAAACTTGCCTTTTCACTGCAGCAGAAGTCATGTTTAATTCATAATCCCTTATCACAAGTCTTTCTGAAACTTTTCAAGAGGATTGTTTAAAATGCTCATTACTGTAAGGACTTTTTGTATAAAGCACTTCATTTTACATTCATCAGTATTTTAACTTTTTGATATTTGATACTTGAAAAAATAACAGAATGAAGGGTAAAGCTGAATCCTTGCTCTGACAAACTCTTGCAACTGCATCTATTTCAAATCTTAAAAGGCAAATTGGCTAAAATTTAAAGATGGAGTTATTATTTATTACCTTAATAATTAGTCTTATATTTAATCATATTAAAGCTACTCTAAAGTAGATTTAATGGAAGGTTTTGAGCCTCATTTTATTCTATGACTGACATCAGCTCTCAGGAGACAATAACAACTGTTAGAGTAATGCCAAGACCTAACGGGAAAAAGCACAGAAATATTTACCTGAAGCTTTGGAGTGGACGTTACAGACTTATGTAACTACTTCATGCTAAAAGGCTGTGTGGGAAGTTGCCTATGGTTGTTTCAGCTCAGCTTAGTCAATGTGCTGTATTAGAAAAACATATTTGGTGGCCTCCTGTGCAGTTATAAAAAGACTATCAACCAAGAAATCCTGAGAAATCACCTCAGCTCTGGAAAAGGTCTTTCAATTTAAGCAAGACTGTTGATCAGAACTCCAGCTAATATAAAACAACTTGCAGATTCACCATGTCTAAAGATCAGATCCTATAACAAATCTTTGCTGCTGCTTTCCCTGATGAACTGAAATATGGAGTGAGAACTGAATCTCATTTACACTGTGATGAATCCCAAGTATGCAAATAGAGCTGAGGCAGGACGGCACAGGTGTAATGCAGATGTACTGACATGAGCTTCTCCTGCTTTTTTATCTGCCATTTGAAAATGCACTTAAAATCGCTTAAACATCTCCTCCCTCTGTTACCTTGTTCATTTGATACATCACACTTAGGAATCTGGGAGCAATAACCAATCCGGATGTTTGGGTCAGTAGTAAAACACCAGGGTGATTCAGATCCATCTGGATTTCGGCAGTAGTTCTCCCTCAAATCCCTATAAAAACAAATATGTTAGCTTACAGCAGGGATAACCTAAAAGCAACGATGCATTATATCACTTTTTATTATGAATTAGCAATAATATAGGCTCCTTATGGTCTGTATGTTACTGATCAGTGTCAAGTGCAGGAAGAGGCAGAGCCAGTACGAATGCAGCGTCTAGTAAAATATAGTAGTTGTAACAAGAATATAGTTGTGGGAATTCATTTTCAGTGGACCTATGTTTTGACTGGCTATAAGATTTCATTTGAAGATTAAAAATATTTTCAAAATAGTTTATTTTTATTCAAGAATCTTCATCAAAATTTGAATGCAAAGCGGCACCAGGTACACCTGCAATCCATTACATGTGCTTTCAAATACAAACATTACCAGAGTACTTAAAATTCCCAGCACTTTGAATTGTTCCATTGAGCTTAGAGAAAGAGAGTCCTGTGGATTGTTAGTGATTCATTTAAGAAACTGAAAAATGAAAAAAATGTGTATTGAAATTCAATACGCGTTACCTTTAGAGGAAAAATGCCACAAGGGAGTGTCTTTAAATGTCTCTTGTAGCTGAAATTAAGTAGTCAAAACTCTTAAATGTAAGTTTTACTCTTCTATCTCCTGACAGGTGTTCTGTGCAGTTCCATAGCTCACTGCTTTTCTCCACCAGCAGCATTTATTGATAATTGTCTACAGAAAGGATGAGCACAATACTCGAATTGCTATGGCATGAGCTTCAATTCATGCAAATGGTTTGACTGGTTTTACTAGAGCAATTGGTCTGAATAGCCACTACCCTCTTAAGTGGCAGCTAATGAAACAGTCCTAATATTTTAACTGCTCTGCTAATAGTTCAGAAAGGCTTTAATCATATTGCAGTGTTGCATAGGTACAAAACAAAGTGGCTTAAGTGGTATTTTGTTTGAGAAAATGCTGTAGGATCAGGCTAAAGCACTAACTTCTAAGCTCAGGAGGATCCTAAGATTGATAGAGGAAACTCAGTCAGTACGGTTTTCTTTTTCAATGATTATTGTTAGCTATTGCTTAGTTTTCATTGGTTGTGTTACTACAAACAGTATTTGATCCATAAGCCTAAACAGTAATGGTGAAGGAATTAAAGCAACAAATCTGTTTTGCTCACACAGACCATTATTAGAGACATAATCTCTGACCAGTATCATCACTTTATCTCACAAGATAACACCTTTAAAAAAGGTGTCTAAAAAAGGGCCGACTGATATTTAGCTGTATAAAATTTAATCAGTATAAACAGGGCTTGATCGCCTGATGCTTAGTGAAGACATCTGAAGAGTATTATTATGAAATATGTCAAAAGTAAGTAGATTATTCACGTGCTGAGAGTATTCCTTTTTATTAAGTGCAGGGGAGGTTTAGATGACTGATGGTAATCTAGGTAAAAAGGGTCCTATTCAGGGGAATAGAAATACATTTGGTAATGAGACAGGATAAAACTCTGAAAGGATGCAAAATAAAAGGAGTGTGGCCAAGTGCTATAAATGTCCAATCTTCTCAATGAGATTACATGTAGCTAACATGAGGGAAGACACGTTAAGTTAAAGTCAGCCTTAAAACTACTGACTACCCTCTGAGAAAGAAAAAACAATCGTAATGTAAAACATCCATACACTTCACAATTAATTATATGGTGAATATGTGCTTGAAGAAGAAGTTTAGAAAAAAAAAATAATAAAGATTTTCCCATATTCAAATAGCTTCCAGCATCCCCAAGTAGCTGGACTGAATTGCAGAATGAGGGATGGTGGCCACATGCCCTGCTCTGGTGAAACACAATTCTAAATTGCAGGAATTGCTCTTTGCCTGCTGAAATAACACTTGCATCCATCTACTCACTTGCACTTGAAGTTCTCTGGAGTGATATTGTGCTGGTGAGGGAACTGGGAGTCCCACCGCTGGCACTGTACTCCGCTCCAGATGGTGCTCACGGTGCCCCGGTAGCCCTCGCCTTGGCCCTGGCTGCACGTCAGTGTCTCAGCCGCCGCATCCGTGCTGTTCGCAACGCTCGGATCTGCGGAAGGAGAGGAGAATTGCTGTCCTTCTCTCTTGGGACCGAGTCCAGGTGTCAGGTACAAACTATGTTGCAGTTCAAGTTGTGGCACTTTGGATCTTTTGGTGAAATTGCCAAGCTGAATTCTTTAAAAAAGTAATTTTCTCCTTTTCACATTTATAATGCCCATGAGATCAGAACAGTTACTGGATTCTTTAGGCCAAGAACCTAAAATATCTACAATATCTAACAATTTTAGTGAGATATCCAGTCTATTCAATAATGTTGAACATCATGTAATAGTCTTAGCTATTGTTTCCAATTCAACTAATATTCTTTCATTTGCTTAGCTTTACACAGTCAAGAGACCACCCATGTTCACACTGTTAAACATGATAATACACTTGCAGGATTAGAACCCTACTGATTTTCTCCAAAGTATTCCCATTCCCATTCTAACAGTGAGGAGATAGTAAGCAGAAATCAATGAAAAGTAATAAATCCTACTATTAAGTAGTGTCTTAAATCCCTCTTTTTATGATTCGTATAGTTAGAGAAAAAAAAATCCCAAGTTTTTGGAAATCAAAGATAAGTATTCTCTACAGAGAGACAAATGTTGTAAAGACCAACAAATTCATCATACTCAAGATCTTTTACAGATGTTGATATGTTCTGCCTTTATCCTGGTGTGGGCTGTCTTGAACTGAATTCAGAAAAACAGTGGTTTCTGCAATGACTCATTCACATAACTTGAAAGGTTTTTTTCTTATGCAATATCCATAATTGTCAAATAATTGCACAGATATTGCATCAGATATAAACAAAATAGTACAAAACTAATCAGACTGCAGTAAGAGCAATGTCTCTATAATGTTCCCAAAACCTTACAACTTGATATTTTTGTAAGAAATTGTCCATCTGTTGGTAATTGCTCTTGTTCACAAGATTAATTTTATTAATTACCTTACCAAGTATTTCTTGCCAGCAATAAGTATGCTTTAAAATTATTTTTCTTCTAATTGTTCAGTGATTAGAACTATATTCGTGTGTTTTATTCATACTATAGTTAATGCCTAGTAACTTCAGCCAGTTCTATGATCTTGCAAAGAAAATGGGTTTCAAGGAAACCAAATGTTGTAACAGATGGGTTTGGATTATTTGTTTTCTAATCTTTTACATTACTGATCACTTCCATGTCAGATTGATAACATCAAGTTGTGCAGTTGTATTATATATTTTTCTGTGCTGGAGAAAAAATCCCTTTTTCTTTTCATCTGGTTGAGGTCTTTGCATCAGTTGTTCATGGTCTAATTAATTTCCTGTCCTTCCTTCCCAAGGCACTTCATCTGCAACGGTTGTTCTGTTTCAAGAGGATTGTGAATTCCAGGCTCACTCAAAGTCGAAAGGACTTTACATTGGAAACATCACAAACTGGCTTCTGTAGGCTGACGAACTACACCCTTTCTAGTGGAGTCATCGAAAAGACTGGAGGCAACTATATTTTTAGTCATCGTTATTCACTTTATGAATAACTGGACAACAAAAAGAAGAATGCATGAATATTTTAGAATATGCAGCTGTTTATGTCAGCTTTCCATCATCACTGGTGTATGAAAAAAAAATGAAAATACATTCTAAAATAGCTCTTAAGCTCATTAGACTGAATATCGTAATACCACATTCAAGTAAATTATATTAATCTTTCCCAACAATGTAGGCATCACTTTTATTAAAAAATGATACAGATACGGTGTTCAACTGGAAAAAAATGAGACACCACCAACCATAAATTTCATTATATAAAAAGTATATGAACACTGCATAGTGTTCCAAGTTCCATCCATAGAACTCTAGAAGTCTCCTGAAATAATAACAATACATGAAAATTCAGCTCAAAAAGAGCTAAGGTTATCTTATGCAATAAAACTTAAATACACAGAGTTTAGTTGTACACAAGAAGCTATTATTTCAACTGTAATGAAATATTATAATACACCTGCTCCATATTCAGTTATACTACAGAAAACATGTATGCGTGTTTGCATTGATAAATCTGTTTATTTTAAAACAGTCCTGAAATATTTAATACACCAATAATTTAGTGAGACCATTGAATTATTTCTTAGTCCTTTTAACCTTTTTCATCAAATATCTACAGATAAACACCTCATTCTTAAACCTAATATCATCCATTCAGACAGGGATGTGTATCTACAGATTAAACTTCTCTCACTTTTATGTCAAAATGCTCTCTTTAACAAAGCATCTAGCCAGACAAAATAAGCTTTAACTTTAGAATGACTAATTGCACGATCAAGCCACTGTTAGGAAGCCTCATATTATAATGTCTAAGAACGAAATAGTCACATAATCCTCAATGCATAATGGATGCTGTAACGACTTTGTGGCATCTCTCAGTTACCACTATTCTAATAACAGGTCAGTAATGATGAGGATCACTAAAATATTAACTTTTATTTGAATTAATAATGCAATTCTGTAATTCAAGAAGCTCCACAGAATCCTTCACATTTTTTGTAGCCTGCATTTTCTACAAACTTTTAATTTTTAAACTTGAAAAAATGAAACCCCGTGTTTCAGGAATTAACCACTCCCTTTACCAAGTCACTTGTGTTCTCCAAAGCAACTTCTCTCATTCTAGCTCTTAAGTCTCAGGCAATGCCCATTATTGATCATGAAAACAACATCAACGACAACAACAAAAACATTTTATTTAGCTTAACTCCATGGGTCTTGTGAGTCATAACTGAGCATCAACACAAGGTATGCAGACCACTAGAGAAGGAGGGCCACAGCTCAATTCCCAAGAATGCACTCACCAGTTCTTTTAACAAGAGGACAGAAGATGAAGATACACATCAGCAAGGCTGAACTCTGAGCCTTATCCTAGCCTAATTACCCTAAACTATAAATAATGAGCTGCAACACTTAGGAGTATTTTTGTCACTGAGAAAGCCATCGTGAATTAAGTTGGAAGATGATTTTGAAATTCAATTAGCAATCCTTAATAATTATGTGCTTTATGTATGTACTTTATGTACTTTAATAACACCTGAATTTCATATTACAAGTACTTTTCTTTCCTCAAGTTGAGCTTGTATAGTTCTAAACTGAGCTTGTTTAGATCTGAACTGAGCAAAAAAAATACCCATTAAGGAAGATTAAAAAAAAAAGAGTATCATACAAATGTTAATTTGTAATTTATTGATTAAATGCCAGTTATTATTCCTACTTATGAAACTTCATTATTAACAGGAGAATTTGACAATTATCATCAGCATTTTGCTACTTTTGAACTTTGGTGCAATGTTTTTTTCTAACTCGATTTATTAGGACAGGTACTCAAAGATTTCCTGTTAGAATTATACGTACCTTCACACATTCACCATCAGGTCACCAACCAAAATCCAACAGTGCAAAAGTGCCACATTTTCATATAACTTTCCATATTATGATACCTCTAAATAACAACATTATTAATATGGGGCAGCTAATATATTAGCGCTTGACTAAAGAGATAAAAACATTATTGTGAGCTTCATGTGTAAAGCTAAAGACAGTGTCTCAGTTCTGATTCTCACAATAATGCCAGCATGAGGGAACTAGCGAGGGTTCTATTTCCATCTTTAATTTAATGACCTAGAACTAAATCCCACCCCAAATTTACGTGAAGGGAGCCATTTTGCTTGAATATTCATGTTCTTTTATGATTATACTAGCTACATATGTTTTAAAAACAAAATAGAATGGGAAACATGAAATAGAATGGGAAACACGGTCTCAAATGACTTCACCAATAAAAATAATAAAAAAAACCCTTTTACTTCAGTGACCAATGTCAATCACTGAAAGGAAATGCACCCTGATTTTTAATGAACAGTCATATAAGGTAGATTTTGAAAGAAAAGGTGTTCCTATCCCAGTGAAAGAGCTGTTCTAAAACTTAAAACTATCAAATTACACATTGAACATGGTCTATGTGATCCTTCAAAACTCAGTGAGATATTAGATCAAATAGTGGCCTAAAACCTACACACCTACAGCTCATTTGTCCAGGAACACAGAGAGATTTCAAAGCTGTATCAATCTGTATAACTAATCTTTAAATCAAAATAATTGTTGGATTTAATCCATTCAAAATCTTGATGTGGATCCAAATTTTCACCATTAGGCTTATTTGCAGGTTCAGTGGACCTCTTATATCTCAGGTTAAAACCTAATGTAGAAATGAGGAAAAGGATCTGAAAAAGATCCTTTATGACAAAATAAAAAATAATGCAGTTACACACACAATTGCTAGACCATTGCTATGCAGAGGATGGTAACTGTGAGATGGAAGGTAATGCTTTATCAGCTACTAAGTATCAGCCTCTTCTCACTGACTGCATTCTATAAACATATTTACATATATGTTTATAAACATATAAACATATTTACATATAAAATATGTAAATATTAAGCTTAAACTGAATGGCACTTTTATTTGTTTAAATGCTTTGATTTAGCAATAAATCAAATCAGAACTTCATATTCACATAGGCATTTGAAATCTCTATTTCTAAAAGGTGAGTAATGTAATATTGAGAAGACTAAGACAGATGTTCTTCACCTTCCCAAACAATTTAGGTGTACTACCGAGTTTCGTTTTATGTCCAGATTTTCAATTTTGTTGTCTTTTTGTCTTTCTTTTTTGCTCTCTCCCATCAGCTCCAGATCCTTATGGGATTCTATCAAGTCTTTTAGGCCTCCAGTCACTCCCAGCTGCTGCCCTCAGGTACTGACATGCAAGTGGGAAATCCATAATAAAATTATCTGTGATTGTTGGAAATCAGGTAGGCATCAAACAAAGAATTTCCTTGTCAAAAGAATCTCATGTAGCTCTGCAGCTCTCAAATGGCTCATATAGGTGCCTTCCTGCCTCTAGGACTCAGCACTTTCCTCATCTACAGCTCTTTCATAGTCCTGCTGCTAGCTATATACATTTCCTTATTTTTGTTTTTCTTTTTTTTTTCCTAAACAGATATTAGCTACACATTCCTATCTTCCCCAAAGTCCGTATCAGAATCCATGCCAAAGTAATAGTCATTTTCTTTTTCACATTTGCTATCATTGCTTCCATTTCTTCATTTCATCCTACACGTCTTATTCCTGTTGTAGTTGCCCTTTTATCCTCTTTTCTAACTAAAAACTGTCTCAAGCCAAAACCACAGACACATATGTGAGCAACTTCAAACCAGTCCTGGGGTCCCTGAAGTCTTAATCCAGATCCAATTTTTGCAGCTTGAGCCATCTCTAATCCCTAATTGCTCCTGTCATCTCTTTCTCACAGCTCTGGCGGTAAGCCACCATGTTTTATGCTGCCTTCTGTGCTTGGAAATAAAGTTACAATGCCCTCCTGTCTCTTCAGTCTTAGAAACATATTTATTTTCTGAATGCTTCCTTCCACTGACTCTTTTGCTTAAAATTTGTATATGAGCTGTTGTCAGCATTTTGGCTATAGAGTATACTGGCACTCATGACATGCAGCAAAAGCCACAAGCAACATGCTGCCTTGTGGTCACTCCCCTAAAGAGAGGACACCTACGTTTTTGTACATGATCCAAGGACTTTGGATCCTCAAAGTACTTTTTCTAATTAATATTTCTTGTAAAATATAAAAACAGTCCTCAGGGTAGGAATTAAAAATCTATGTGAGAATCCAAACCACAAAGCCATAAAAAAAATATAACTCATGATGCTCTCTTTTTAGTATACTGAATTTGCACAGAGCTGCAGCTTCAAAAAAACAGAGTAGCCATTGAAACCCAGAATGGTCTTGGGGATCCCCACTAGGGGATGAGAAACTTATTTTCTGCTTGAACAGCAAAGAAAGAATATACATTTAATACTGTCAACTTTTTCCTAAAAAAAAAAAAAAAAAAAAAAAAGAAAAAAAGGCTTTCATCACAAGATTAAAACCATTACAATGGTGATTTTCACAATTCCAGTATTGGGATTACTTTTTATTCAGAACTCTAAAATAATCATGACTCATATAGACAGAGATGATATTGTAGTAGTTTGCAGGAGATCTCCCAGACAGTGATTTTATAAAACTTAGTCCAGGCTGTAAATGCTGGGAGTTGCATGGACTATAAGCTTACGTGACCAACAAAGCCAGATGTGAATCCTCAGAACACTGACACATCAGTTCAGGAAATGCCAAAGGATAAAGGTTTATAAAAACTGCATTTGCGAAACAGTCAGTTCTAACGGAGTAATATTTTTATTTTAGTAATAAAATCACTTCTACCAGGGGACAAGAAGCGCTCTATTAAAATACGTATACATGATTCATGTGTTATCTATTGTTTTGAGAGACGTAGGAAGCAGAGTTTAGGAAGAAAAAAAAACCTAAACAACTCCAAAATAACAAATTAACAGATTTAAAAGACAATTCAATTATACTTCTGCACTAGTCTATGTTCTTAATGGGGAAAAGTTAAAGTTAAATGTTCAGATTACCAAAACCTCCAGATATGATTATGTGAATTAGTAGTGTAGTTCACTGGAAAGACTCTCAGCATGGCATGACCTAATGGGGGGTCTAACTCAGAGCAAGCTGTAAAGTCCTGTTAACAGTTTTTTGTCTCTGCAGAACCTACTAACAGACATTACCTAAAGTGGCATTTTTTTCTGTTTACAATGAAATAACTTTGCTAATTTTAACTACCTGACACTAGATTAACAATGAAATATGTTAGTGCAAAGATAGCCCAATTAGCCTCCATTCAAGAGTACATGAAGAATAGCTGTACTCAGTCTTTGGATTTCTAAGAAGTGACTACCCCATAGGAGGTGACTGACACTCCAAGACATTACACTGACTTAAGCCAGGTAAAGCAAGGAAAGAATATTCTGGCCTACTGATAACGAAAACAGAAATGTGTGATTTGGTTTGACAAGGATTCCAGAGTGAAGATGAAGAATCCCATGCCATCCCTGATGAAGAATCCTTACCCTCCTAGGTAGACATTTGCTTGTATATAATGGTTTATGTTGGAGCCATTCCCTCCCTCCAATACATATACAAATATATAGGTATATACAATACCTATATATATTACCTTTAATATACAGTGTATATACAAAAATATACAAATATAGTCATTATAGGAAAAAAATACTTTGTGATTACTTTATATTTTTCGTAAGATCCACAACTGTATTTTTCTATTTTCACTAGATTTGAATCATAATGGCTTATGTTGGTTCAAAAAATCCAACTAAACAACAAACCAAAAAGAAAAGGATAACCAACACAAAAAAAGACAATTCTGAAAATTAAGGAAAGCTCATTAAAATTAGCTTTTTCTCTTCTTTTTTTCCATTTCTTTTTTTTCTTTTTTGAGTTCTCATGTAAATTAACTTCCAGATGAACTTAATCTTTTAATAAATCTATTCTCTATTCTCCTCCTAGGAAAGCCAAATGAATTTTACAATGACATAAGCCCGCTGAAGTCACACTTTGATCTAGATGGAAAGCAGAATATCTGATTTCAAGGGTTTGTTTGCCTGTTTGTTTGTTTTAACACTTAATTTTAGTCAAAATTGGAGAAGAGCAACAAAGAAATTTGTAGTTTCCCGTATTTTGCTGATCTAAGAGGAGTTGAGTTTTTCGTGACCTCATCAGCTAATAGCAAATTCTGTTTTTCACTGAGCTGTTTCAGAAGGTTCCTCTTGCCACACTCTGAACTCTGCCACAGGGCTGGGGCACACAGAGCAGACAGGCTCCTACTGTCAAATCCTTGTGTTCTGAAATTGTCTTTGATCTCAAGATGTTTTTAACAAAATGTTTTGAGTTCAGCAAATGAGGAAAACTCATGAGGTATTAGAAGAAGACAGCCTTTAATTTTGTGTTTACATATTGGTCCTTTCATAGGATCACAGCTCATTAAATGCACAGAATCCACAATGCCTCAGGTTCCTCAGTGCAAAGCGAAGGATATGGCAGAGGAGACTGTCACCTGTTCATCCCACATTTCATTTGTTACATGTTGATACAAGCTGCTAAGGAGTCAAGGAATTTCAAGGATGCAAATCTCAGTTTCCTCCTTGCCCTGAAAAACTGAATACTACCATCTACCTCTGCCACTGTGTTCCATGAGAGTGGAAAAACTTCACCTAAGTTTTCAAGAGATGTTGAACAATTTTTCTTTCCTTACTTTCCCTCTATTGTTCATTTAAAACACCTAGTTTTCAAGACAGAAACAGAGTGCTCATATCTACAACTGCAGTTAGCACCTGTTCCTTGTGCCTGATGGACTTTGAATGTAGAACATGGCAATAAAACTGGTAAACAATCTAAAAAATCTGACCTACAGCTCTGTCCAAAGTGGATGTCCAATGTCTGTATACCATGATAACATTTTGTTACAATTCCCCAAGTCGGGGATGACATGGGGACTGTTCAATGGGTACAACAAAAGCTACCATCTTGCAGTGGTGGTATGAAATAAATTAATTGCTTATGTCTAGATTTTGGAAAGGAAAAGGAAGTAATAAATTTTGCTTGAACTCACCACACGTTTTAATTGCACAGAACTCCCAGGGGGTGTTAGGGTCAAGAGTGTAGCACCACGGTCTCAGCTTGCCATCAGGATTGCGGCAGTAATTATCATCAAAGCCCTTGTCAGGATATCTGCAAACCACAGCAAGAAACGTGTCAAGCAAGTCTTCCTGGCAATACTACACAGGCGCGTACAAGGTATGCAAAGGACAGTCTTCAGTGGCAGCAAATGAGAACCAGCTCCTATTAAACCTGTGGTCCGATCCTGAGACATGGATTCAGACACACTTTAATGCTATTAGAAAGTTGCTAACATAAAATCTCCTTGCAAGCTTGCAGCAGAACAGAGGGGATCCCCTGCTGTGTTAATGCACAGGACACCGGATGGGGTAACTCCGCTAATTGCTAAACTCTTGCTCTTGTGTCTGTCAACTGATGGCCAGACTCTAAAGCCACTCATTTTTTTCAAACAGCCCAATTAAGTGTGCATTATATAAACACTGCCAGGCAGCTGGACTCATTAAGAAAACAGGTTCTTTAGTGCAACAGCCCTGGGTTCAAACTGGAAGCTGTTTTGAATAGCTTTGTTACTAATGATAGCTCCATTTTCATAATAGAACTCATTCTAGGTCGTGCCCTCATTTCCAGCATTGGGAGGGTGAAAAGAAAAAAGGATTAAAAAAAAAAAGAAAAAAAGCCTTCAGTCTCCCTTTATCTCATCCAAGTTTGAAACTGTTGTGCCATTTAATCGTTTCCACGTTCCTACTGCCATTACTAGGCTGTTCAAGATAAGGATGCTCTTTTTGTCTAAATGAGACATGCAAACAATTAAAAACTTGAAGTGTAGAAGATAAATGCATTTTATTTTTCTCCCAATGAATACAAGCTGTATTGGTTTTCCATTTTTATGAAAACATGTCTGAGAAGGAAGGAAGGAAGGAAGGAAGGAAGGAAGGAAGGAAGGAAGGAAGGAAGGAAGGAAGGAAGG
>VZSV01000088.1:2338189-2351840 GCA_013398735.1 Nothocercus julius
GAAAGAAAGAAAGAAAGATTTACTCCTGAGGGAAACAAAAAATACGTAAGAGAACAAAGTTAACTACCTGGGAACCCAAACTCATTTACAACTGCAAGCAGATGTGCTTCTCATAAACACAGGAAAACATGATTTAAAAGCATGTGTTTTTGCTAGGATGCTTTTTCTATCACACATTCATCCCAAAGTCTACGGTCTGCAAGAATTCCCAAGCAAACACTTTGTAGAATAACAATGTGGCAGAAAACAAGGTGGCTTTGGACAGAAATTGGCAGTGATGGGCTTTGAAGACAGCAACACACCTGCGCCACATCATGTAGCACTGGAGAATCCATAGCACTACACACCAACCCAGGAGAGCCCACAAATGGTTGGGTCTGTGCAGTTGTATCGCTCATATCATGCAATATGAAAACTTTCTAGGAGGCAAATATCTAGCATAGCACTGAATGATATGTCCTCATCATTTTATTTAAGTATGGATTATACTGAATTGTATTAGTTACTAGCTGAAATGTAAGCATATGTTTGAGGACCAAGCTTTGACCTTCATTGCGTGAAGTAGTATCCATGTACTCTGTCTTTATCAGCTGTTATATTCATGAGCCTATTAAGAGATTCAGCATGAATAATAAATTAGTGAAAGGCTGGTATGGTTCAAGGCTCAAAACTGATATGAATGTTCTAAGTTCAGGCAGGGTAGATACAGAGATAGAAGTCCCTTTGGAACCTTCCCATTCTATGCAAGCAGAACTGTAGCCACTCAGTATAGAAAAGGCCCAACAATTTTAAAGCCACACATATTAGGGATGAGACTTCAAACTGCTCTCAGCATTGAGATTGTGGAGGACTCTCTCCATTTGCTCTGAATATTACTCCCTGTCAATATATCAGGCCCAAATTTTGTCTCTGAAGCCAACAAAGAGTCCTCAGTTACCAAGACCTTTCATAACTCTACACATTTATTTTGTTCTGTTGTTTTTGCTCTCCTTGAAACTGCAACATCTGCACTCCACTGCAGAAGCTTAAATGAATCATAAAGGTATATATCTGGTGTCAAAATCAAAGAAGAGACAAAGAGATAACATTTATTCTCTTTAAGGAGATAGACCCTGATCTCAGCTCTCTTTAGACTAAGCTGAAATTCAGTGTCTGAAATTCATATGTCACAAATACTTTTTTCTTTAATATCTCTGATATGAAAATTTGAGTATTTCAATTATTCAGGTATTAAACCAATGCATTACATTTCATCCTTGTTTCTTTTTCTCTTTTTTTTTTTTTCTCCAAGCAATAAAAGCCTATATCCACAACGTACTTGATTTTGAGTAGAAAATATGAGTGAAACAGGAGAGAACTGCTGTTCTCTATGTCTTCCATGACTCTATAAGCCTTTCTCAGTGGTCTTCCTCCTACACGTAGGCAAAATCCTGACTGTGAAGAAGACGCTATGGAAGCAGAGCTTCAGAATACAATTCTCCATCCAGTAATAAGTAAAAACCCATCAGAGTTGTTGTTTTGGGAGGGTTCCACCATTAACTCTAGTCACATCCAAGTAAACAGCAATTCTCAGTTTTCTTCAGTAATTGTCCTGTCTGAAAGGAAAAGATCTGGAAGGTTCCCTGAGATGGCAAAAGGGAGATGTATTCACCCTAGCCTGAAATTATTCACAGAATCACAAAGTATATATAGTTGAGGTTGGAAAAGACCTCTGGAGATCATCTAGTCCAAACCCCTGCTGTCCAACAGCAGGTAAATTGTGGAGCTCTTGGAAAGATTAGTGGTTTTACCTCTTCCTCCATCACAACAATTAATGAACTCATTAATGCAAATAAGGTTAAATCTGCCCAACTGTGCTAATCCTTCCTGGTTTCCGAGCAGTTCACATTACAACTTGATAATACAGAGAGCCCATATTTATAAGCCTCCCTGGAGATTGCTGTACTTTAATGGATCATTTGTTTCAGACCTCTTATTTACAACTTAAACACTATATGCTTTAAAAAGAAAAAAAAAAAAAAAAAGAGCTAATGTAATCAAAGTATAATTGCCCTACCTTTGGTGACCTTTTGATGAAGTTAATTAAAACCAGTGTATTAGAAATTTCCTCAAAAGCAGTTACATTTCCAGAAGCGTGCACAGAACTCAATTTGTTCTCAAGAACAAATTTTTGAATGAATTTTTAAGAAGATGATCATTACTGAGACTGCAGCTAGTTCTGAAAGTCATATTTTGAACAAATTAAAATTAAAAGAAAAAAGATTTTTTCCTATTGACAGTAAAATGATTGCTAATTGTACTCAAAATCTCTATAAATGTTTTATTGTTAAGGAACAAAATTCTTTCTGTGAGTTATTATAGACTGTACATCAACTCCACGACAAAGCTCAGAAACAGATTGTCTTCAGCCTCAGTCTGCTGTTAGGAACTATTTATTGTAGCAGAACTATGGGAGAGCCTGCTATTCTTCATGGATCAGATCATATGAGTCAAAGAGGAAAAACATAAACTCCAAAATTACAGATCCTAAATATTTTGCTTAATAATCAAGCTTTTTAAAATCTACAAGTACTGTACTTCTGAGTATAAAAAATAGGATTTTAGTGGAGGACTTCAAAAATTATGAACTTACTTTCTGGGAAAATACATAACCATTCTGCGATTAATGATTTTTGCTGTCCTTCTCTAAGGCAGCTTAAGTTTATTCCGTCAATTTCATAAAGGGAGCCAATCCAAAACACAAAACTTAAACCAAAATGAATCCTTAGTCCAGCTTAAGAGAGACAAATGGCCCTCCTGTGTGGCCTAGACCCACACACAAGCCTTCCAGAAGGGAGTGTTATAGATGACCCTACACAGTCGGGTGAATTTTACCCTCCAGGGCAAATTCTAATTTGCAATTGTAATTTGCTATTTCGGACTCATTTTCTGACATTACACACCTATGTCCAAAAAATAATAACAATTAAAAAGTAGACTAAGCCTTAAATCCTTGTCTATGTATCAGGCTAAACTTAATTATGATTTTTTTTTTCCACGCTGTAAAAAGAAGAAAAAAAAAAGGCAAAGATATTTTTAACATTTTGGGCAAACAGACTGGATGCTTAAACATGATGGCAACAGAAGACCAGCTACAGCTTTAAAGCTATTCCCTCTTTTAGAAATGAACATACTCTGACTTGTTAATGTTGCAAGTTTAATCTCACTGAATTAGTTAAGAACATGTTAATGTCAAATGGACAACTTTTAATTGCTATTTATCGCTATAGAGGTATTTTAAGCTGACTGAAGCTATACAATAACATATCCAGAAACACCCAAAGGTGTTTGATCAACTAATGCTGTGTGTGGGTTTCACGGCAGAGCACAGCTATGTGATGTAGTCACAGCGGTACTGTCCCCAAGACATGTCCCACATCCCAGCCTGCATGCACCAGGGGCTTCTCAGACAACCAAAACTGGTAAACTCCATTAATTTGGGTTGAGCTAACGCTCATTTAGCCCGGCTGGTTCCAGCCTATGTGTAATTTTCACATGATCTGCCTTTGTTTGGGAGTGAGGAGGGGTTACCTCTCCGGACGAAATTTGTGCTTGTGTGGCCTCTGGAGATCCCAGCGCTGACACTCCTTGCCCGACTCAGTGTGGTCCATTGGTCCTCTGTAACTTTCTCCATTGCAGGTCATGCATTCAACTGGGGGAGGCAGGGAGAAGTGTCAGTCATTTATATGACTGGTGACTTGCAGCCCAAAAGAAACTTATGTTGTAAATTGAATCCAACCTAGGGAATTATTAAAAAATGAACAAAAAAACAAAAATGCTATCTTTAAAGTCAGGGTTCCTTGGGTTGGGAAATGACCAAATGTCCTCTGGAATACAACTGCATCTCTTTCTTAGACCTGTGCCAGATCCTTAAATCTGGTAGCCCTATATGGGGCATTTATGGTTTGAAAGCAGCTAGGTGCAAGCTGCATTTATCTTACCTATAGTTGTGGTTTGCTTGAGTTCTGGTGCTAATCTCTGATGGGCTGCCCTACCAAGCAGAGAGCATTGTTGTTAACTGAAGTTATTATAGAGACACATATTTGAGGATTTTTGTTTGTTTGTTTGTTTGTTTGTTTGTTTCTTTAGGTGCTACTATCTAGTTAAGCACTATTCATAACTCTGTATAATGGTAGGAAAAGTTTAAGTCGAGAATAATGGTCACATCACAAATTTAGGGAAGGACAGTCTGCCTCTTTAAGTTCCCAGCACTTTCAGCTACATATGATGCTGTTTGTTTTTGAAACTAATTCTTTTTGGCAGCTTAAAATGATGATAAATTTTCAGCTTTGGTTTTAGAAAGTGGGGGTAGGGGAAAGGTGGCCAGAACCTACTGAATTGATTAGAAATCATTGTTGTGCAAAATGTGATACATAATTTAGGATGAGAGATCTTAAAATATGAAATGAATTCACTATAATTAACTGTAGACAAATTTCTGAAGTGCCATTCCCCAATTACGCTAATTGCAATTAAATATCACTTAGAAAATTCTAAGTTATGCTATTACTAAACTCTGTCTTCAGTCAAAACATCCACTGTGAAAGTCTTGATCCCGCAGTGAACTCCAGGTTTTATCCCATTTGGACCTCAGCTAAATTGATCTTTAAATATTATCTCTTAATAGATTTCTCAGCTCCCTCTAAATTTTTCATTTTCTCCCTCCTTCCATTCCCTTATCTTTTCCCACCACCGCACAGCTATTACACACAACACATTAGCTAGAAAATTAGAGACCTCCAATCCTGAGAATTAAATGAGCTAATTGGCTGGAAATCAATTGGCTGATTAGCAAGATATAAAAGCAGAAGTTTTAGGTTAACAGGAAATAAAATTTCCTTATTTAAAGTATCCATTTGAAAGACAAAGCACATGTTTAGTATGAGCACTTGGCCTCTACTTCAGTATTGATATTTTCATGATAATGATGAAACGTTGATTTTACTATGGCACAACAGTAGAAGATCATATGCAGTAGCAATATGGGAGTGATTAGCGAATTCCCTGAAGAGTAGACAGTGAAGAAATGGCTCTCATATGTGTGATCAGCACAGTGTCATTGGTCCAATTTCATGGACCTGAAAGTTGATGGGCCTGAATGTGTTTTTCCAGATTTCCAGATCTATCAGAATATATAAAAAGATCTTCTCTAACAACTTTGCTTTTCCTGCAAAATGTGCCATTCTTGTGGAGAAATCACCTTGTAGGACACTCGCCTATGCACTCAAAGCGCACAGACGAGTGTCACTACCACTATGAAAACTCTCCTGTCCCTGCTTTGGGTACTCGGGTTGGGGGCGCGAGCCGTGCACGTTACCTGCCGAGCAGAGGGGGATGTCGCAGACCTCGTGGCGCATCTCGGGGCTGGTAGTGAAGCACCAGGGCCCTCCCTCTTCCCCTCGGGGATTTCGGCAGTAGTTTTCCCTCAGGTCTTTACCCCGATAGCTCGAAGGCAAAAAGCTAGTTTTAAAATGACAATCATTACAGTATAAGAGCATGCAAGCTTCAGTGTTAATCACAGTATTTTTACAAACAGAAGCAATCCCATTTCTGCTCACTTCTCCCTCCACCCTGCCCACCCAAAAGCACACACCCAAATATCTGTTTGGACACAAATACACATCTCCAGTCGGGATTGCTCAACCGATGGCCAAAGTCTGGCACAATTTGTCTAGTCCGTAGCTTGCGCTAGCAAGTTTTGCTCCGTCCCTCGGGCACCAAGAACCAGCGATGGCCTGCGGAGCACTCTCTTTTTCTTTAGGGATTGAATAGAAATGTTTGCTGATACTACGCTTTTGGCCTATAATGCATTTTCACTCTGATATTTTGCTGTCTATGCCTAGATCATCAAATATGAACACTCCAGGGTCAAGGTTTTGAAGCTAACTCCGATCTATCTGTTCTAAGGAGTCTGATCCCAGAGCTCGTTCACTTTTTTCCCCTGCTTCAAGAGCCGCAGTCAGTCTGCATATTACAGACATACTCAGGGTCACATCACCAGAGATCTCATTGCAGTGGTGCTTAAACTCAGTCTCTACAGTGAAAAAACATACTTAATTCAGCATTATATTCAGTTCTATCAAGAATTTTTTGAGGGATAGGCTAACTGAAAAGCATGGGGAAACGTATAAGAATCATGCAAAACTTGCAATATAGCTTAATAAATTAATTTTATTTTAAACATTTTTTCCCTTTTTGAATAAAAATAACACACACACATTTTCTCCAGAAAATATCCATTAATTTATTTTAGATTTCCTTTTTTTTTTTTTAATCTTCAAAGCAATTCAACACATCTATATTCTGATGAAGAAAAAGGCATAAAATTTCACCTAACTTCCTTTAGAATCATGTATACGTTTTTAGCTACGGAAACTGAACTGAGCATTTGGAATGGTCTTTGTACACAAGCACTGATAAAATTTGTATCCAAAATCACAAGGGACATGTATGATTCCTGCTCCCCTTGGCAAGCTCTGTGTTATGAATGAATGAAAAAGAAAAGAAAATTCCTACATGTGACATTCTGATCATGTTTGATTTCATTTAATGAAATCTTTGAATGAACTGAAGTGGAAGATACCTCTTTTAATCACATTGTGGCTCTAGTTAAGGCAGTGTGGAAGCAGTACCTAAAAGCAATTTTTCTTATTTTTGGTCCTTGAAGAGAATAACTTTTCTGTCACTACAGTTGCCCATGAAAATTTTGCCTGTATTTCATCTCTGTAGTCTTAAAATACAAATCTCTTAAAATATTTTAGCTACAAGCAGCTGGGCAAACTTTTCTGATGGGGCATTATATTTCGTGTGTTTGGTAATGTAGTATGCCATTGAATGTTAGAAAATTATATTTTCCTTCTGGAAAGGATCTTTTTGCTCAGAAATGATGATTGTCAGAAAACATAGGAAAAAATGATCTCAGATGACCTTAGATATGCTGTCAGAACATAAAAAAAGAGTGAAAAGTGTTCCTTAATAAATAGTATGAGAGACTCAAGATAGGTCAGATATATAAATGTCTCCAATAGCTACTGAAGCCACATTTTCGGGAGAGGAAAAGATGAGACACAGAAAAGATCTACCCAGAAATGGAAAAAAAAAAAAAAAATAGTGCACTAGTTTAGTTCAACTGTATTAGCTAAGGAAAGAAGACAGAAATTCATGCCAGTAAGAGTAATGGCAAAAGCAGATTCAACCACAGCGAAACTCAAAAAAAGTTTGCTGGGTATTGTTCTACTCTTTGAAGCTGTTTCTTTGACCCTTTCTATATTGGCTTTAGCCATTTAGATAATAAAGTCTGAAACAATGCATCTTGTAATGTAAGCCACTATCTAGGATAGTTACTGAAAAATGGAGTCCCAAGTTCATTTGGGAGTCTCCTGATTCTACTGAAATACAAATTCATTTAAAAAATATGTAATTTTTCTAAATACAAAGAGAAATTTAAAGTTTGAAGTTATGTCTAATTTTGCTGGCAAGACTGTGAAAAAATCAGTAAAATACATTTCTTCCTAGAATATGAAAAAAGAATTTATTTCCCAAGTGGCATTTTGTGATAATCAGATGTTGAGAATAACTGACCTAAAAATTTAAGCCTTTCATTCTAATAAGTTCCAAACTCACCACTACTGTTTGCTTCTTCCCTTTTCCCTCATGCCTCTGATGATGAAATCATATTTTCTGATGTTGAAAAACAAAATTAGCATGCAGCCACCTCATTTATCCAGTGACCTTTTAAAAATTAAGCTTATTGCACAAGGCAGGAGAAAAGTCAGTCTCATAAAATTCATCATGGAAGAGTAGCTGTCCAAATTTATTAGATAAAGCTGTGTATGCTGTATTTTAAAAATGCAATATAGTGATACATATATTTCTTCTCATACACATCTTTCTCTTAATATATAAAAGCATATATATATATAGCTATCATATAAAATCAAATATGCATTCCTGGTTAGAGAGTAATTACTGAGAATTCTTTCACTTGTAAAAGATGAACAGTGTATAACTCACTAAGGTGCAGAGACTCAGGAGGCCCCTGCAGTGTTTGCTGATCACATTTAGCATGTGTTCACAATTAAGCATGGGTCTGTTCACACACTGAAAATCAAACCCACTACCATGTATATTATCAGCCATCAAGTCCACATTTTGGGCTGCCTGAGGCTCAGCTCTGCACCACATCACACAAACAGAGAACCCAAGTGTCCTTTGCCCTTTTAATGTCGTTCCAAGCTCTCATCTTGCCCTCTGGCTAGATTGGGTCTGGACAAGCCTGAGCAGGGTATAGACCAGTTCCTCACGAGAGATCTCCAGTTTGGCCCTTTCTATCCAAGCGTTGATGCTGTGAGTTGAGTAAAAGTCAACAGCAAGGATGGGAGGCCTGTGGATGAGAGGACTCACAAGACTCCTCTGGACTCTGTCTGCAGTGCAGATATGGTCTCAGTTCCTCTCTATATCAGGCCTTGAACTTAAAAGTTAAGTCCCACAGCTGCTCAGTCTCCCTTGAGTTACAGCTTGCATGATTCTGAAGGGAAGGATTTCATTCATCTTCTTGTCCTTTCTCTGTACTTGTCACCTATTCAAAGTGCTTTATAAGGTTTGAAACATGCTATGAATGCATGCAAATGAATACACAAATTATAGTAACAAAAATCATATCTGAATCAAATAGGTGGACTAATATGCTTCCTATATTGCATTTTTAAAAAAGACATATTTCTGAGGAGTCAGTTAGAAAGCTGTGATAGCCTTCCATACCGTAAGCTGAAATAGCACAGCTGTTTCGCTCCTGCCAGGAGCCAAGAGATTGAAAGAATATAAACAGGGGGGAAAAAAGTTTAAAAAAAAAAAAATAAAAAAAAAGCAGAAAGAAAGGAAGGGATCCAGGCATACACACATGGTAGCTTTAACAGAGACCTCTTTGGAGAAAGCCTGTAAGGTTTCTCCTGAAGGTAAGGATTTTCTAGGACCTGGAGAATGGCAGCTCTTGGGGAAATGCAAAAATGCACCTAAGAGATATTGTCGTTTAAGGTCAATTTTCTCATAAATTCTTTGTCTGCTAATAAGTCAAAGTGTGGTCTGTGAGAGGCACCACAGCACCGAGCAGGGTTGTCTCTGCTCCTGAACACTTACCTGTGCTCATGGGGGATCATGGAATTCCAGGCCTGGCACTGGATCCCACTTTTCGTAACAGATATTGTCCCTTTGTAGTTTGCGCCTTTTCCGATGATACAGTTCCTGACATAGTCTGTAGAAAGAACAGGGGCAAAAATTAGGAGTTTGGCTAAATATTAACTCAATCTGTCTAGCTCATTCACAGTCTTTAAATAAGAGAAAAAAACTTCTGATACTATTTACAGATATCATGATTCAAAATACTGTTTCATTTTCCATGTGGATTCTTGTTTCTTAAAAACAAAACATAGTTACTTAACCTAAAAAGCTATTGAAAGCACTAAGAATGACTAGAAATCCAGGATCAAGAATTTGACTCGTACATACATTTGTGAGGTAGATAAAAACAGTATTAAGTCAATAACAGCAATTCATATGACTGAGCTTTCAAGTAGTAAACTGAAGTAGCAATTTAGACTAGTGTAAGTCATGAGAGACAGGTTGAAAAAATGAGTCAAGCTATATATATAGATCAACATTGTGCTCATATGACAGCTATGATAAAAGATATTTGTAAACAGAACTGCAAGACGCAGCCTTTGGAGAGTATTAAACATCTACGCCCAGGATGCATCTACCCTATAAAAGTCATTGACTGACCTCAGCTATTTTTCCCTTCATGGCTGGAAAAACAAAATCAGTAAATAAATCAGTTACCCTTCTTTTCATAGAGATCAAACGCATGGTCTTGCTTCTTTCTCACACCATTTGTCAAGCTGGTGAAGGATAACCAATGGCATCGTTTTGTAACTCTGTCATAAGCAAAGGCCCTGCAAAGAAAATCTGGATGAGGAAAAAAAATCTCTGTGTGGTTTATAATAATGACACATGGCTTGCCAAGGAGCATGCAATGACATCAGATTTATTTTTACTGGGAAAGTCAGAGAAACAGCCCAAATTAGTATTTAAACCCACAACTGTGCTGACAAGAACAAAGAAACAAAGAAATTAAATTGATGTGGCCATTACATTAAATGCCAGCTTGGTTGTTCACACTAATCTAAGAGTTCCCTTGTCATTAAATATCTCTATTTTAAAAGTGAGATAAATGTGACTGAGACAAAATTTTCTCCCAGTTCAGCTGTTTTCTGGGGGAAAAAAAAAAAAAAAAAAAATATCTTCTTTGCTGTGCTTCTTTGCTTTCCTGTGAAATAGTTAATTATCTCACTAATAGCTAGAGGAAAAGCACAAGGAATCTGTGCCTTGCCTAGAACAACACAGCTATTTGAAAGCAAGACTATTTTTATTTCACAGATAGTCTAAACTGTGATAGTGTACCTACAGCTTGTCCTTGCTGTGCTTTTATTTTCTTTTCTCTCTCATTTTTAACTGCTTTCAAGGATGGAGTACAATGTGTGCTGGATTCAGTGTTTTTAATTTGTGGGGGGATGGAGTGGGAGAAAGATAAACAGGAATTGGAAAAGCAAGAATATTTTATTTCAGTATTTTAGGTGAAATGTATAGACTTTTTTGTCCCAGTAATATTTTGAGAAGAATATCCTTAAACATATGTAAAATATTTTAAAGGATTTAAAAAACACAGAATTAAAGGAAACATGTTTCTCCACACCAAATGTTTTGCTGGATTACGAAGTCCAGCAGACTAGGGGTGGAGGGGTGGGGAGGGCAGGCAGCTATTCCTGTAAGAATAAAAAAGCAAAATAATAAACAACTTAGAGTTCATTTTCCCCTATTTTTTTTGTTGGAGAATCAAGCAATACATTACCCACATGAAACTATCACCTTTACCCCACAATGAAGTCTGCCTTCTCAGCCATCCGCCATCGCAAATGTTCTCAGCTGCTTTGTTGTAGCCTATGAAGGCATTTTAAAACTGCTTAATAATATCCAAAGGACACACAGGTTTTCTACACTAAATCCATATTTTGGCACTGACACGTTACTAGCTAAACAACCTTGCATCTCCAACATAAAGCTCTTTGGTTTCCATTTAATCTCCCTCTAACCACACAAGTTTTCTGTGTAAGATCTTGCTGGCTTCAATTAAAAATATTACAAGATCCAATCCAACCTCCCCACTTGTCTCTCTCTTTCAAACATCCTCTTCATTATCTTTTCCATCACCAAACAGATTTTTCATCCAACTGCTCTCTCTAGTCTGTTGACTCCAAATGTTTCCAACCTGCTAACCTTCATCCTTCTGCCTTTGTTCAGCCTTCTGTTCTCTGCTGGCTACTTCTCAAAATGTGAGTGTATCCAAGTCTCTCCAACTCCATCTTCATAAAAATATCCTTGACCTTTCCTGCCTTTCCAATTACATTCTCCTTTCCCTTCCTCCTCCTAAATTGGGAATGCAGAATACACTGTTTACAAACACTTCTTTTAGTTTTTGCCTTCCAGTTGCCTCTTGGTTTCCTTCCAGTTTGGCTTCAGCCACTTCTCCACATAAAAGTTTCTAACAGACTTTTCTTGGACCCGAATCCAGAGGGTTTTTACACATCCAAAATCAACATTATTTAAGCAAATTCTTGGACTATTTTCTACTGATACTGCCGATCACAACATTTTTTGTTGTTGCTATTTGTACTGAGATAGATAGTCGGTAGAGTTTCTGATCTGATACTGGAATCCCATGGTGTATACTGGAATTCCATTCTGCACAAATATAAAATAAAAGGCATTCCAGAGAGCAAGGAAATAACAGGGAATAAGCAGACAGGCAGAACTTGTAGGTAAGGAAGTGACATGTCTGCAGCAGCCATCTGGATAGCCAGTAAAACAGTAGGGCCCTTTTTCATGGATTTTTTTTCTCCTCCATGAGAAAATGCATCATGTGCTACATCCGCTAGGTGTCCCTGCTTGAGCAGGGGGGTTGGACTAGAAGATCTCCAGAGGTCCCTTCCAACCTCAACCATTCTGTGATTCTGTGACAATGTAGGGAAATGCTCTAAGGATCACCGAGGGAAAACATTGGGAATTATGGACTGTGCTGATAAGAAGGAATAGGAATAGCTTGGCAGGGAGTTAATAAACAGATCAAGAGGGCAGAAAATGATAGGTAGTCATGAAGTCAAAAAGACACAGTAAATTAATCCAAGGGATATTTTGATGGGGAGATTTTAGGAATAGTGTTATGAGGGAGAAACTGGTCTAGATAAGAATCTTGTAACACACATCTGAGATGAACAAGATTTGATAATAATGGAAAAGAAGAAAAGCCATCTCTGAAAAATGGCATATCTTGAAAACAGTAAGGATTAATGATTACAAAATATAAACCACATAATCCACATTCATCATTTATATTCAAGCATGAGAGAAAAAGAAGATAAATAAAGTCTTATTCTTTTTTTTTTTTTTTTCCCCGGAAGATAAGGGGAGACTAATCCTACATGGGCCTGTAGTTCCTGAGTTCTGCCATTTTGCTACTTTCTGGCAGGGAAAGAGACCTAGCAAGGCTCAACCTCTTCCTGCTTTGGTGGCTTGTAGGGCACGGACCTGGTTGTTGCTGCTCCCATCACTATTGCCGTAATTATGTTACAGTGTATTTTCTTTTATTTTGATTATAATACTTTGGCAAACTGAGTTTCAATCCAGAAAATGGAATAAAACTCCAGTTCTATAACTCAAGCAGTAGAGAAATACTGCCTGAGTATGAGACATAATCAAGCCATGAACAAAGGCAAAATCTATTCACATATTTCAAATATTTAAAATGTTTTGTATGTCACTTCCTTTCTTACTTTAGTCTGTACCCACATCAAGCAGTAAATTTATTGGTTTTAATCTATTTTGGCAAAAAGTTTCACCCTGCAGAACTGGTAGGAAGTTTAAGATGGGTTACCCTAACAGTAAACGGGAAATATAAGAGAAAATGTCAAATATATGTTTACAGTAGCCGTAGTGACAGCTCAGGCAAGAACAAATCTCCTATACCTCTCCTGCTAACCTTTCCCTTTAAAAAATGTAGGGGGAAATGAGAAATTCAGAGTATTAGCAGTCAGACTTGCAATTCTTTTCTGTCTCCAATGCAAAATAGTTAAAAGATTCTCCCAACAGTTATAAGATTCTCCTAAACTGTCTTCTCAGATTCCTTTGTGGCTCCTCTATATTCTTTTATTGATTGGTTATGGCAGACAGAGCTTGCCCCTTAAAGAACAGTTATTGTCTCAATGGAAAAATGAAATGAGAAAGTAAATAATAATAATAATAATAAAGATTTTCTGTGTTATTATTCATGTTATAAAATATATAACATATAACATATATAACATATAACCTAAACTAAGCAAGAAGGGGGAAGGGTAGTGTTACATGGACAGGGCAATTGGTATGGTGCAGCCAAAGTCAGAAGGCATCCAGCGGGAGAATGCAAGTGGGGAGGTGAATATAAAATATGATTATAGAGAATTATCTCATTGCAATCACAGAGACACGGTGGGATAGCTCGCACGACTGGAGCGCTGTCATGGAA
>VZSV01000088.1:2354240-2374107 GCA_013398735.1 Nothocercus julius
AAGGAAAAATTTCTTGCCAGTGAGGGTGACAGAGCCCTGGCACAGGCTGCCCAGGGAGGTTGTGGAGTTTCCTTCTCTGGAGATGTTCCAAACCCACTTGGACGCAGTCCTGAGCCACATGCTGTAGGTGACCCTGCGTGTGCAGGGGGGTTGCACTAGATGATCTCTAGAGGTCCCTTCCAACCTTAACGATTCTATGATACTTTTTATGTTGAGAACATATAATATACCAGCCAGAGCAGCTGCAACTAGAAAAGGCTTGAAATAATTTTCTTAAGCACATATTGGAATTTAGAACTGTTATATGCTTGGCATTATTCACAATTTTTCTTTTTATCTTGTGCAACCTTATTTAATAATACTCCTCACTACTGACCATCAGAGCTCGTGGATCTTTTTCTGTATTGGGAACAACCTGATCCTCTTGGCAATGATTTTAGGGAAAGTTCTGCAAATAGGATGAGGAGTCAGCCCCTACTCACTTGCCATGTGAAAAACATTAGTGCCTGGAAAATATTTCTAACAATAATAAGTAAACTCCACTTATTATTTACACATGTAAATATGTAGTCAACGTCAACGTACAAAATGATACAAACTAGATAATGCAACACTGGAATTAAAGGCTTAAAGAAGGAGGATCTGGAGGATCTTCTTTGCCTAGGAAGAGTTTGTTATCACATTTGATCTAGCTTCCTTTTGCAGTGAGTGGCAAAACTTTTATGTATTTCAAGATCAGGCTCACATTTGGCACAATACTCACCAGTACAGAAGCAATCCATTCTCTCAAAGATACTCCTGCATTCATGTCCTTTCATTTTTGGCTAATGGTTCAGACTAAGAGAGGCCAGAGGGATATTTCGGGTCTAGTACATATGAAAAATAATAGCAGATCATTCCAAAAAAATATTAGATAATATGTACTAGGCAGACAAACAATCAGCTGCACGATGTGTTCGTAAGAGACAGCAGATGCTGAAGAACTGCTATCGTATATGTGCAATGATTGTGTAGCCCAAAAGGTTTGATCCCATTGTATCACATTCGCAGGACTTGGCAGCAAAGCTCAGCCATGCTTGTATCTGTATTCCATGTGTGAAATTCCCACCGATTTCAGTGGGAGTAATGTGCAAAGCATGAAGACAGAATATGGCCTGAAGTGGTGCTGAAATACTGCAGCTGTGATGTGTAACAATAACCATTTATAAGGGATGTAAAAATCTCAGAAATGTTCATTGCATGCTACAGTGCACAAGTCATCCACATCTTCAAACGAGTACATTTTTTTCAGATATATTACAGAAAAGATTACAGACTGGATAAGTTGAGAAGACAGAAGAGTTCCTATTAAGGCTTCAGTAAGGACTGACAGTCTTCAGAAAGGTAGAACACAATCACAGAAATCCAAAACGGACAAACTTTAGATTGTCCTCAATATAAACCACTGATGTTTATTATATATGTCTGACATTTAGTCAGAGAGTATTATATTGGTCTTATGAGTAAAACATAAAATAGTAGTGATACATAACTTACTTGCAAGTGAATGAAAGGCCTTTGTTCCTATTGCATCTCTTGGCACATTGCTCCGTGGTATTTAACAGCTTGGTTTTTACTTCCAGTGATTTGTTTACTTTAATGAGCATCATCTCTCCTGTTTTCTTGAAATCATGAAGAGGATTTCTCCTTTTTCCTTTCCCCTCTGAGAAAAAGGTCAACAAGAAAAAGAAAACAAACACTGTAAAGAAGAATATGGACAAAAATGGCATTCGTGATGAGCGAGGGTTTGTTAAGGATTTATAGGAACATTGGTACCTAAAGCATAGAGAAATTTGCAGATGGCATAAGCAGAAATATGGGAAGAACTGATTTCTGGAGATGGTACTGGGGAACTGATTACTGATTAATGGGATGGTGATCCCCATTATCAAAAACCTGACTCTTTCGAAATACAGCAAAACTCATTCCAAACAGAGAATTCAGTAATACCAGAAACGTGTAAGGGGCAAATTTTTCTTTTTATTTAAGATCCCCCAATATATGTCTGTTATTCATCGAGTCAAATCTGAGATCTTAGAAATCTTCATGTGGGAAGAAAATGAAGTGAAAAGGCTACACAACACAAAAGTCTTCTTTAGAAAGGCAACATGGAGTTAAAATCAGAAAAAGGGTGTTTTGCCACTGAAGCAAGTGCAGTTTCTGTTCTCAGATTGATATAATTAGGCTAAGAAGTGCTGGATGAAAAACTCACCAGGCAACAGTTTCAGAGAAAAGGGTCTATATGTTATGAAGAATCACTGTCAGAATGTGATAAACCGCTCTTAGCAGAGCAAACTCTTAATCACAACTTGTGAACGGAACTGGAGCCTGGAAGACGCACAGAATAATCTCTTGTCTCCAACATGATCCAGTGAAGACACAACATAAATGTTGTGTCCAACCCAGGTGTGATTGAAGTAAAGTCATTAAACCAAAGAAAAGAAGATGAGGAGGGACAGAGACCCTAATATGGCAGTAACAGTGCGCAGTGTTGCAGAGATTTCTACAGAAAGGAAAGCATGGATCTGATATCTCTGTCTCTGTCAAAAGGGCCAGTATAAACTGCAGCAGGGAAGGCTAGCTAGAGATGGTTGACTAACATGCAAGAAGGAAACGTCTTTCATTTTTGCAAGAAAACACCATACTTTTTCTACAATAAAAGTCTTTTTTTTTTTTTTTTTTGGGGGGGGGGAACCAATAGAAAACAATGCATTGATTTGAAAAGTATATTTTCAACAAATCAGTATGTGAAAATGGACACAAATTTAGCATTTCCCATTGATTAAGTGAAAAATTTGAGGGTCCAAATCATTGTCCCAGTGTTCAGTGCTGGGTGTCCCGTGAGACAGTCCAGAGTTCTCTGCAGTCTGCAGAGGCACACGAGTACCTCTGGAGGGGGATTCGCCCTGTTCAACGACAGATGAGTAACGAGGAGAAATAATTGGTCTTTGGAGATGTTTCTATTATTTCACTCAGGGATCATACATTTAAGCAGATAAAGTTAAGTGAATGAATTCCTCTCTAATTTACCAAATAGGGAATAGTCACTGTTTTCCATAGCTTCTTTTCATGTAGCAGTTTCCACATCTGTCCTTTCATTTTTCTCCAAAGCCTCTACAGCAATGACAGAACATCAATTTATTGAATTCTGCCAGGGTTCTGCAATTATATGAATTCTCAACCTGACGCTCCATTATCTTGAATAAATAATTCCTCGTGCAAGTGCAAAGTGCACTTAGGTGAATTTTTGTTTGGCAGGCTCTCTGCAGATGTTCATCATAACTCCATGAATTGCAAGGCAGCAGTAGAGGAGCTTCCCACAGCTGTGAATGACTTCCTGACACTTGCACATACAGCAAAGCCAAAGAGGGCCTCAGGGTGTTCTCTCTGCAGAACTTTCGGCCCTACCATTACATGAGCACACTTTTTCACTGGATTCAGTTAAATCACACCTCTCAGTGGTCCATAGAACACGAAAAAATACACGGAAGACATTTATATTAGATTTCATCAAGCTTCAGCTATTATAAAAATCACAGGAATAAGTATCTCTGGTACTACGCAAAAAACTCTGTTCTCTCATTTTCTCCTCCTTTTCAAACTGCTGAGTGTGAACATGCAGAGTAAGAGTGAGAAGAGTGCGAACTCTTCTATGCTCAATAGTTTACAGTTCATTCAAAGTACAGACGTTTTCAGAAAGAGAAATTTATGAATTGCTCTCCAAATCTGTTATCACTATTTGAAGAAGTTTTTGATTAAAAGATGATATGTTGCTAGTTCTGGTGCTGTGTTAGGGATACATACTATCAGTTCTAGGGTTTTCCAGCCTAGCATTGTACATTGTTAAGTGCATGTGCCCCTAAATTGAATCATAACATTTAGGGAAACATTAGGAGGAAACTATTGTGTTAAGTATTAACAACATATCTCCTTTTTTGTTTGTTTCTGTTCCTATGACAGAGCCAAAGTGCTGCAATAAATATTGCATCTGCTATTTAAGGCAACCACAAAAAAGCAAGCCTTCCATAACGCTTTTGTGATAAATGTCTTACTCTCTTATCTTACAAGATTTCTTTGTTATTTCTATTTTGTCTCAGCCATGTTTTTTTAATGTCAAAAGGAGGTAAAAATTTTACAGAAATATCAAAGCATTTTCTTCCAGTTCCTGATGATAACATTTCCCCTTCACTGATAAGTATCATTATCTTAATTCCTTATGATAACAGCCTCTTATACTCTCATCAGCTATAAGGCAAGAATATGATGAAATGGAAATCAAGCTATTTGGTTCAGGCTGAAAAACATGGGTCATAGTTGTGCTCTTTTTTTTTTTTTTTTTTTTTTCCCTGAGAAGTTGTCTAAAGAGGATTATGGGTTTGATCTTGCATTTATCAACTCATAACTGCCTGATTTACTTTAATTTTCAAACAATAACATTCTATGACTTTGCCTGTAATCCAGAAGGCATAGGGCTAAATGCATCTTTGATGCGACTCTGTTAGAACCATAAGAATTATTCAAGGCATTAATTGTATAACTCCAACAACAACAACAAAAAAGAAATAAAAATAACTGAGCTTTCTTTTTTAATTCAAAGTAAGTGCTTTTATTATTAAACTCTTAAGTAAAATAATGCCCTAAAGATGTTCTGTATTAAAGACTCTCATGCAGCACTCTCTGATAGTGCTAATTTGTCGCCATTCATTCCTGTTTCCCAAACCTTGATCAGCTAAGACTTTGGGTTATTTTGTGGATTATATCTTCTGATTTTTCACATATTTAGCAATCATGTCAGATTTCCTAATCTGACATTCAGTTTACTCTCAAAAATAATGGCAGATGATTCAAATACAAAATAATCCAGTTGACTATGAGGCAAGAACAACCCCTAACTACATATACTCTTTATCTTCCCCAGGATAGGGAAGATTTCCCTTATCACCTTTTCTTGGAGGAGTTCCAGCCTATGGCAAGTTCTCACAATACTACAGATAAGGAAAATTATTGTTCTGCAGCCTTATAGTGAGAAACTCACCGGGAGGTTGAGGTACTTGCCTTCTAGCTGCTGCTTGATTGCAATTGAAACTATTTTATGCAAAAGTAGATCAGGTCTACCAGCAACCACTGCGTAACATGCCCTATGACATTCAGTATCATAGATATTAAGACACTTTTCTGACTGAAAAGAGAAATATCTCTTGTATCAGTAATGGATTATGTCCTTTGATCTTTCTAGGTGTTTTCTTATCACTGGGAAAATTGCAGCAATGTCATTTTCTTTTTCTCTTCTGGTCCTGTGCCACATACAGAAAAGAGCTTTGGGATCCCGCAGGACCACATCACTCACAACTGGAATTATTAGAATGTATTTTAGAACCTCAACTCAAAACTATATTCAAAATGTTATTACATTTGTGGTGTGGATATTACCGCTTGCTGAAACCTTATTCTTAGTACAAAATAACAGGTCTGATACCAAGCTACATGGGAATATAAATATAGTTTTAGGCCATTCATAGCTGAAATACCTAAACAAGTCAAGTTTCAGATTCCCAGGTCTTATTAAAACCACAGAAAGGGTTGTTTTTTTCATTTCCCCTTCTGTAGTGAAAATATATACATATCCAAAATGATACCATTGTGTTGGCAACCAAAATAGCATACAGGACATTAACAAGCCTAAAGATTACCTTTGTCCAGTAAAATGAGATCAAAATACTGGTTGCATTTTCTATAGCAAAATTTTACAATGAAATGATCTCACATTACATACTCATAGGTAACTCCTTTCTCCTTTCTTCACTTGTTTGGCCTTTTTAATATAGATGTTTATTTAGGCTTAGAAGTTGTAATCTCACCAAGCACAACGGGAATGTACTGGCTATCTCCCCCAGACTAATCTCCATACTTTTACTGACTTGTCACAGACTCTACGGGGTTTTTATTGAACCCAAGTTGTGACGCATCAGATCTTGTCAGCCTACAAGGTCTCCGTGTTTCACTCTGGTCTAAGCAACAGTTAGCCCTTTCTTAAAAAAATACAGCATGATCTTTATTCCTTTCTTTCTAAGAATCTCTCTTTATTTTACAGCATATGTGTATAAAAATGTAGCACCAAATTTTCCAAATCAGGAGATAAATAAATATAAACACATACAAAAATATGTTTTAAGTCAAGATCTTTAAAGAAATCTTGTTGTTTTGGTATTAAACCTATTTCCTGATTTTTTTTTGCTTACATTTACAAAGCTGGATAACAGATAATTTTTAGAACTTTGATATTTTCCTAAGTGCTTATTTGTTTTGTTGCACTATCCTTTCAGCTATCCAGGGCAATGAAAGATTTTTAGTGAGATAAGTACTTATGTCAGTCAGATATGGGTCTTCATACTATGAAAGGAAAAAAAAAGACCTTCTTAATTATCAGTTTTGAAGAGACTATATATATGAACAGTCACATATCAGCACTATGCATTATGTGTTTTTTGGATAATGTCAGAGCTAAACTAAATTTTTGAGAAAAAAAAAAAAAAAGCAGGGAAGAAAAAGACGATACTTAAATTCCTCGGATATAATATACCGTCAGATGACTGCAGGAATCATTTTTATTTCTTCCAAGTAATGCTACCACATCCAAAATCAAGTGGTATTAGAAGGAAAAAAAAAAAGAAAAAAAAAGAAAAAAAAAGATAAGCAGGAATTTCTCTTTGAACTGTGTGTAGAAAACCAGAGACTGTGAAGAATTGAAATGCATTCCTGTGAAGAAAAATGGTTATATGAAACAATACAAATATTTCAGAAATTTTCAATCACATAAGAATGTAAGAAACATAGTCCCTTTCTTGAATACCAGTGTCCATTTCAGACTTGTGCTTAATATATTTGAAATAAATGTGAGAAAATGCAGGTTAACACAGTAAAAAAGCAAACATATTTTCAGGAAACACTCTACTCAACCAAAATTGCAAGGGAAAACCTAAGCTAACACATTCGTAAGTTTCATCTGAAGGGGAAAAAACAAAAAAAGCATTTGTTAGATCTTAATAAAATGTGCAAAGCAAAAATCTGCAAAAAATGTGGATTATCACAATGTTGTAAAGCATGTTTCAAAAGATATGGCAGCTGAACACTTATCTCAGGGTAAACAGTGACAATTTAAAGTTAAAATAATAAATGGAGTTTGTTTAATTATATGCACAGAGTAAATGTCTTTGGCAAAGCCTGTGCAAGAGGAAAAGTTATTGAATAGTGTTTGAAGCAATGCAAGAGTCCTGTGCATGCTTGGGTTGCAGTATGTGAATGAGCATAAATGCAGTCAGGTACCTAACTTGTCTATAAAACATAGTTCAAGGGACACTCTTAATTAAACACAATACTGCATCTCCAGGACAATAGTTTTCAAAGGATATAAATCAGCAAGGCTAAACTGTATTTTAGTACAGCCCGTCTGACACTGTAAATACATTGGCTTCATTAAGAAAAAACAACCTTGTCCAGATGGCAAAAGTACACGCTGCTAAATGGTTTCAGACACCAGATGCTTAAGTTAACAGTATGGTCATGGCAATGGAAGGAAAACTGCTAAAGGTGAGTGTCCATATAAAAGTTGTTATTCAGGTCATCAAAGTATCGCTATCTAAGAGAATAGTTAGTGTGGCATTTTTTAGCAAATATTTTCAGGACATTTTTCTCCTCTAAAATAAGGTCTAGCAGGAGTTACTTTGACAAAGGAAAAAACAGGCTCAGTACCTTTAACTTACTTTCCTTTAATTTAAGTAACTTCTTATGTTTATTTCAGTATCAGAAATGCACAGATTCCTGGATATCTGGTTAGAGTGCAAAAAGGTGAACATCCTTTCCAAATGACTTCTCATTTAATGGGGGAAAGAAAAAAAAAAAAAAAAAAAAAAACAGAGGAAGGAAAAGAAAAAAGAGACCAATAAAATAAGAAACCACAACAATTCTGAAATGCGTCCAAGAAAAAAAAATTGTAGATTGAATAGACTTAGATGCCAGGTTAAATTTAATGCAGTTATTTATATGGGATAATAATTTGGCGTGAAAGAAGTTTACCAACCATATCCTTAAAAACCGACACAGTCAGCTGTATCGATGAAAAGTCAGAAAAATAAAAACAGCTATACAAAGACAAATTCTGAATCTCTACAGTTTAATCTCACAATTAAATAGCTTCCCAGAAAGGTACCAGGATTATGCAATTATTTTAATTTCTGGAAATTATTTTCTTGGCCAAATTGTCATATGCAAAAATCTATATATTTTTTTTGAAAACTATGTGAAATATATATTGTGAAATATATATTGTATTTTTCTTTTTTTTCCTATTTTACAATAATGTTCAGCCCAGTTGTTGAGCAGATGCAGGAAATGCAAAGGGATGTTTCCCTTTTGTTTTACATTGTGTATTACCACACACACACATACTTGCATGCCCCTCATTACCAGGTGCAAAGACTTTACTTAGGACCCAACTTAACATTTTTGCTAAGCCTGTTCTTTGTAACCGTCTCCTATCCTCAGCATGAAGGCTCAGGAAACTAAATTTCACACTAACAATTGATAATACATCCTAAAAATGAAGAGTTAATGCAAAAGGACAGCTCTTCTGCACCCAGGACAAGGTTATCGGGGAAAAGGGCGTGCTGGGACCCCTTGGCAGAAGCAAATGTGCAGTTTGTAGGCTGCCTTGCTGCATCTAACCTCTGGCTAAATTATTGAGAGGTTCTTCCCTTGTGAGGGTTGTACCCTTACACATTTTGCATTAGGAGTGAAGTTCTGCTGTTTCACACTGCAGATTTGTCGCACCTGGTGCCTCCCCCAACACAAGCAGGGCTTAAAGCCTGCAGAGCCTAGAGGGGCAGATTGTGGAGGGCACCAAACCAGATCAAGGATAGCCTTGCTACTTGTTTTATGCCCCAATAAATATAGCGGTGCTGAGGGAGGGAAGGAGGCACTGATAGAGAAGGGAGGCAGGGGAGCAGCCGGTCCCCAGTTGGGTGCTTAAAGCAAAGCATGATCTGGCCCACCAAACAGTTAGGAGTCCCCAAGCCAATTAATGGCTGGATTTTGCCTAGCAATGCCACACCTCTGGAGCAGGCTCCTCACTCCATACTTCACTCTATATGTTAGTAGGTACCAGGTACCAGGAACAGCTCTATGACCCCCTGCCACCAAGAAGACGGAGTAAGGTGAGGATGTCTTCATTCCCAATGCTCTGTAGCTGGCCTACTTCCCTGCTGCCAAGTACAAACTTTGCTGCCCTTTGCAGCACGGCAATCCCACCCCTAACATTTGTGCTTCCCCAGCAAGCCAGCAGGCCGATGCTTTCTCCCCCTCGTGCTGCTTCATAGCCCCTTGATCCCGCATCTCATGACTAATAGGGAAAACATGAAACTCCTTGATTCGTCCAAAATGAGCAATTACAAAATGTGGAGGGCGGGCTTCTCCTCTCCGCTGAAAGGTTCTACCAGTCAAGGGGCCTGGTTATCCCCCTTTCACACCTACCCTTACACTCCTGGGGAAGGTCTGGAATGCTGAAGTGACAAACTGTGCTGTTTGGCATGGAGATCCAAGGGGAGATATTAGGCTCTCTGGGGGAGAATGCGCTTTTCTTGTCCAGCTCTGGCCTCAGTTGAAGTATTACAATAATGACAGATGAGCTCCTCCAATAAGAGGCTTTCCTGCCTTTGACTTTGGTTCACAATTTTCCAGAGTTTTATGCAACATTTTAATCTCATGTCTTTCAACTCTGTGTTCTCCCGCTACATTGCTTATGAAAATGGCATTAATAGAAACAGAAAATCTGTTAAGAAGGGTAAGTGCTGTATTACATACAAGAGAAAAACAAGCAGCCCTTGGCACTGTGCACCACAAGGATTCCATTAAACAGAAGGAATAAAGTCTTCCAACTGGCAGCGTATCACTTTGCATTGTTGACGATATAGAGTATAATGATTATCTACAGCTGGGATGGGAAGTATAATTCACAACAAACTTTTAAAGTATTCATAGCTATGCAGACCTCAGGAATACACAACATTTCATGCATCGATTATGGACATTAGATTTTTTTATTATTTATTATTACTTAAAAGAACTAAATGAAACTGCCGCATCTTCATTAGCAACTGCTTCAGATCATCTAAACTACAGACAGTGCTAAGAAATTTGACTAAAGAAACCCACTTGGCTGACAGTCTTTTCATGAAAAAAAAACATATTATTGATATAAATTTATGCTTTTGCTTTATATCAGTCTACTTTTTGTTTTCATAAAAGAAGACAGCTTCAATCTAGCTTGATTAATATTATTAAAGAGATACTTTGTAAGAATACTTAATACTAAGAATAGCTAAGAATGATTTTGATTTCTGTATTCATCATTTGGCTTATTTTTATCACATATATAATAATAAATAATAATTAAATAATAGACATATTTTGGAAAGGTGCAAACTTTCTTAAAAACACCCAAGTAAAAACAACTCAAAATAGTGTTTAAAGGATACCGTATCTGTTTCAAAAGCAATCAATATATTTTCAGAAATAGATGGTATAACTTCCTTTTGCCGTGTTATGCAAATGCAGTTGCTTCTGTTGAAGTGATGTTTTTAAAAGCAAGATAAACACGTGTGTGCAAAGACAGCATTTTTTTTGACCATAAGGCAGATAAGATTGATTAATATTAAGGTGGATGAGGGAGGAAAGTTTAAAGGGAGGATGTTTCCATGAAACTGTGAAAGTTGTCCATAAAACAAGAATCCTAATCTGTGAGAAAATCTGAAGAAACCTCATTTTCCTTCACTTCACTAAGTGCTGAACCACCTCAATAGCTTATGGTAGCTCCATGGCCACCAGTAAATCCTCAGTCAGTAGATCCTGTGAGTGGTAAGGCTGTCCCTCAATATGTGCTACTGGAATATCAGATTAAATATTCATTGAGCTTGGGAAACTACAGACCCTATAGTCTAAACCTATAAAATTTAGAGCTTATAGGAGAACAAAGATCTTCTTTCATTCAAGACTTCCAAGAGAGCATGCACGACTTAACTTCTTATGAAGCAGGCTCTACACTGGTTCCTGCCTCTTTGGGCCACTGAATATCTAAATATTGTACAAAGCTCCAACAGGCAAAGAAAATATTGGCAGTTTGCTCTACCTTTTATGAACTAGCTCATCATTTGATGAGTCTCCATCCTACGTGAGGGTCTCCCAATACCCTTACCCCAAGCTACTGTAAACGCCTTTTGCTGGAAATCTCTCTTCCATTGGATGTGGGGGAACGATGCCAAAGAAATTTTCTGTTCAAAAGGAATTATTTTTGTGAAAAGTTTTGATGGGTCAGCACTTTCCATTAAAAAAGAAAAAAAAACATTTCCTCAGAAAATTCCTAGCCAGCTCTAGTCATCACTTTTCAAAGAGGTCACAAGTCCATAAAATGGAAATTGCAATGTACATGGAAAAGGAGTTCAGAAAAGAATATTAGCATAGTGTATCTCTGCATCACCTGCCAAGAATGCCCCACAAAACTACATTCGTGAGAGAAGACTGAACACAGAGGCTCTTGTGAGATATTCAACATCTTACAAAAACACACTCCTACTGTAGAAGAAAAAGAACAAGTTTTGCTACCTGTGATGCTGCTCTCATTTTCTTTTCTTTTTTTTTTCTTTTTTTTTTGACTTGCCTGCTCAGATCACAAAATATGCCTAAATCATGCTTCAAAATAATGATGTTCTAACTAGAAAGCGTAGCTATTTCTTTGAAACCATTGACCTTGGTTGCCACACACAGCGCTGGATGCTTCAGACTTTGTCCCAAGGTGCCGGGCACCGCATGTGCCTGCCCTAGCTCTGGCCACTGCCGTTCTGTCCCCCCTGGAACATCCTTTCCCTCCATTGTGATTGTCTTTTGTTTCTCTTTGTGCAAAGGTCTGGCCGTAACTATGTTAGCGGAAGGAAGGAAAAGTTTCTAAAAACCTTTGCAAACTTTTTTTCCTCAGACATCTCCCCAGAGGACCAATAGAAATACAGAGCTGTCTCCTCAGATATCCTGTCCAAGGGGGACACTTCAGGAAAGAAATTCAGCTAAAGAGCTTCCAGCGGTTGATTACTTATTGTCTGTTCCTTCCCCCCCGACGGGTTTCATGAGGAGCCTCTAAAGAAATTACATATTATTTCAGGCTGGAAATAGTATGTTCATGCAGCTAAGCTTCAGCAGGCGCATTCCCTCTCAGTGACATACTATTATGTGCTGCGGGTATTCCCTGTCATCTTATGTAATTTAGCATTTATGCTGCCGTTCGCAAATGAGGGACAGATGTTCCCTCGTGCCCTGGCAGGGGCTGGCAGCACCTCTGGGCACTGCCGCAGTTGCCCTCTCCGGTTGCCAACTCCGCCAGCTCTGCCGGCGCTGGGGGACCCCCGCGGCAGGCGGAGGGCAGCGGGGACAGGAGGGCAGCGGGGACACCCCAGCCGCGCTGCCCTGCGCGCTGGCGGAAACTTCCCCGCGCGCCCCGCGCAGGTGGCACCGCAGCCGCGCACCGAAGCGCTGCAGCCGAGGAGCTCCTCGCCCCCGGCTAGCGCAGACCCTCCCCGGCGCTCCGCGCTCCGCTCCGCTCCGCTCCGCGCAGGTAGCGCCGCCGGGAGCTCGCAGGTCCCCCCGAGCCGTCCCTGCCGCTTCCAGGGGGTCCGGATGCCCTCGCCATCCCCCGGCGGGGGGACATGGAGTGATGCGGCAGGGAGGCGGGCGGCGGGTCCGCAGCGAGGTGACAGGAGCACTAACCTGCCGGAGGGATGGCCATGGGCAGCAGCAGCAGCTGGTGGAGCAGCAAGGCTGGCAGGAGTTTGGTGGCCCGCATGGTGCCGCTGGCCCCCCCGGCGGCTGGCGGCAGCGCGAGCGGAGATGGCTCCTCGGGAGGACCCCGCGCCCGGGCGGTCACTAGAGGAGGCAGTGAAAGCCGCGCTGCTTTTTATTGCGATGATCTAAGTTTGTTGTGTGATTAACTGGAAAGATCTGGGTCCCAACTCCCTCTTACGGTAAGAAACTGTTTAACAACATCCCCTCTCTGCCTCCTCTCGCCCTCCCCTCCCCAGCACGGAGCAGAAGCTGCCTCCTCTCCCGCCCTGCAGCCAGGGAGGGGGCTCCGGCCCCGGCCAGCCCGCATCGTCCTGCTCTGGCCGCCGCCAGATTATCCTGCTCCAGCCATCTCCTTATCACTCCACAGTGGCCGCCTCTGGATCGTCCTGCTCCAGCCACCCCCAGATCACTTCACTTCCCTGATCACCCCTTGGGTCACCCCAATACCACCCTCCTCCAGCCACCCACAGATCAGCCCACGCCAGCCACTCCTGGATCACCCTGCTCCATCCATCCCTGGATGATCACCCCGCTCTGGCCACCCCCTTATCACCTCGCTGTGGCTACCCCCTGCTCCAGTCACCCCAGGATTGCCCTGCTCCAACCGTTCCTTTTTCATCCCACTCCAGCCACCCCTGGATCACCCCACTCCATCCACCTCAGCACAGAGACCCCTCTGCAGCCAGGAGCAGCAGCCCTGGGCTCCCCTTGCCACTCACCCCCTGTCCCAGGAAATTCATCCTCCCTCCAACCAGGAAGAGTATCTCCTATTAGCCACCCTGCACCCTGTCCTGCACGTGCCCTTACACCGCCGTGGCCCCCAGCTGGCAGCCTGTCCCGTCCACCACGCTTTCTGGCCATCTGACAAGTGCCACTTCCCTAAAATTGTGGCAACTCGTAGGAATCTAAAGGTCAAGTATCAGCTGGGCCAGCGTCGCTTGGCAGAGACCAACCTGAGGCTGAAGCAGCGCCTGCTCTTCCTGGGTCTGCATCTGAACTTCATGGGAGAAACGGCATCAGTGTTGGTTTAAAATCAGAAGAATGGCCTTCATGACATAAAAGTGTACAAAAATAATCACTAAAAGTTTCATCTTAATTTTAAATTATTCCTTTGTGCTGAGCACCTACCTTCTCCCTATGGCCTGTGTGTGGCAACACAGGCAGCAGGAAACCGTAATTCCCTCCATTTCCCACCAATAAACCTGCACGTGGCCCCACGCCACGGGAGTCAAAGCACAGCTCTCCTTCCCCAGACGTGTCTCCTTTGCCCGTGCCTGCTATCCAGGCTGCTGATAGACCTCTTTGAGCAAAAGTTTTCTTAAAAATGGGATTCTCCCATGGTAAAAAATGAAATTCCTACTTAGGAATTACTGTCTTGGCAAGTGAAAGAAAGGGGACATAAAGATGTTGAGAGAAACTGCAATCAAAATATTTTGAATGTTTGACATTTTGGGGAAAAAGACATTTAAATGGAAAAAAAAAACTTTCTGAAATGTGGAGAATGAAAAGTATTTGTATATTTTTGTTGTTCTTTTCTCAAGAGTAAAATTCTATTTACCGGGGTTCTTTAGAGAGGCACAATCTGAGAACAGAGAAAATGTTATCACTGACCAGTGACCTTGGGCGAGATCGTTGTCTGCTGCAGCTAATAGATTTAGCTATCTCTCTTTTTCCTCTAGATTTATTGGATTTCTCACTTGGTTTTTCTCTGTTGTTCTCTCTCTTTAAGACAGACATATAAATAAGTAACAAACAACAGAAGCAATCATAACATAGTGCTATGTCCAAAATAGCCACGTTCTGTTAGACCAGATGCATTTGACTTGGTGTCCATGCATGTGACGAGTGACCTTTATGATTTTTTTTTTTATAAAGCACAAAATCATGCACTAGTATAGTCTACTAGGGTTTGTGGAGGGGTTGTTTGTTTGTTTGTTTGTTTGTTTGCTTGTTTTTGCCACCAACTTCTCTTAGTAGTCAGATATCTCTTGAATTTTGGGAAAATTTCCAATGTTCCTCATGAGGAATAGGATGCTCCTTAATGGAGAAAATATTTTGCTGTATGGATTCTTCCTATTAATACATATTCCTGTGTATTATTCATGAGGTACTTGCAGTTCTGCCTGAGAGCTCAAGCCTCTGGCATAAACTTCCTTGGCTGCGTATGATATGCTGGGCAGGTGCGATTCCATAGTCCTGCTAATGCACTTGTCCATTTTGGGGAGCCGCAGGAGGACACTGCCACCTCCTACTAAGTCCTACTATGTCCTACTAAGTATTTCCCTGCAGTGAAAAAATGAGGGCACAGGGAGCGGGGGACAAGGCACAGAGGGAGATTAGAAAGGGGAAAGGGGCTTTTGCCTGCCTATATTCCTATGCAATTGGATCTGGGAAGCCTTGCAGCTGGATCTGGGAACTGACATTGCCCTCTGGTCCCGCATCATATACAGGGAAATGTAGTCTGATCCTTTTTCCTCTGTCTTCCTGCCCCATGTATTTTAGAACCGAAGCATGATATTTTACTTCAATTCAATCAATCTTTACCTTGAAATGAAATTTAATATGAAGGCTGGAAAAAATGCATTTCGTGCCTATTTGGTCTAAAAGATTTTCATATCAAGTTCCAGTCTGCAAACTGAGAATTAAAAAAAATAAAAATAAAAGGAGTTCAATAAGACAACCAAAAGTTGTAGGGTTTATGCAAGAATATTCTGTTATTGTTTTTGACCTCCTGAGGGCATGCTTTCAGACCTATAAATCTCTTTCTCTTTTTTTCTTTTTGAGGCTTAAGGTTCCTTTTTTCATTGTTGTCTTTTTTCTGGTTTGGCTTGGTTTGGCTTCTGTTTTTCTTGGCAGTTTTGCAAACTCGCCTTGATAACCTGACTTTCAAATCAGTGTGGCGCTGCCCTAGGAAAGTAGCATAACATTCCTGCAGACAATATCCAAGAAGAAAAGAGTTACTGCGCACTTTACCAACGATGTATTGGCTCCGGGTTGCCTGCACGAGTAAAAGTTTGAAAAGCTTTATTTTGGTTGGAAAAGTAAGCAGACATGACCAAATACACAGAAACTGCTATTTTTATATTCCCTTTTCTGACCATAACCACACTTAGATGTATTTTTCAGATGTAGCTTGCAATTCAGAAATGCTAGATATTTACAGTTTTGGCAGCAATCTTCACAAACACACACACTCACATATACACATACAGACTAAGTCCCAGCTAGCTATAAAGGAGAACTTTATAAAGGCATCAACATCTGTTGCATGAATCACCTCTCATGTTCCAAATCAACCCTTCAAACTCCTGCAGCTCTCAGTCTGTGCATCACTCCTCTGTTATGGTCTTGCTGGATATTAAGCCCAATAAAATAATCATGTAGTAATTATTGTTCAATACTGAGATGACTGATGCAAATAAGTCTCAAGTTCCCCAAGAAGTCAAGGTTAAACCGAGCAATTCTGCTTCGCTTTTCAAGCAGGATCCTTTTTATTGTCTTATTATAAACTGAGCTTGGAACCAGGAAGAGGAAAGCCTGGATCGGGAGATGCTGCACTGTACCAAAAATCTCCTTTCAGCTGCTAAACTGGGCTCGAAGGAGACTGAAACACGGACCAAAGCAGAGCAATGAGCACAGGTTACAACACATGGCAAGTCTTTAAGCCTCTGGAGATGGCTGAAGCTGTGGCTGGATCCTGGCCCCTTTCCAGCCCATCCCTGGCTTCTCCATGCAGACACGGAGGCAGCTGTGGGGGGGGAGGCAGAAAGGAAGAGAGGGAAGAAAAGGATGAAGAGATCCTAGGGCAGGGATTGATGTGTCTGGTTGAATGCAGAAGCTCGAAAGCTCCCCAGAGCCCATCATTTCAGATTCAGCCAAAAAGATTTTACATGTCATCATGCTAAATGTTGCAGTGAGCTGCTGGTCCCGTAGGGTGAATCCACCACGCCAGCCAAGTGTTCACTCTCCCACACAGTGAGCGGGGAGAGTTTGGCACCTCGGATGGGGATTTTTCAGGGATTAGCCTGCAGGGAAGCACGAGGATGAAGGCAAGTCACATCCCCTCTCGGATGGAGGCACCGACCTCCAGTTCGGAGATAGTCCCCTCCACAAAGCTGGAGTCATAGATAAAGCCCCAAAGGGATTTAACTGCCTAAGGTGCTCAGCTTTTAAAAGATCTTCCTATTCCTTTAGCCTGCCTTATAATTTATAAATAAAGATGGGTCAGGGCTATCATTTGGGCTAGCGGGCTATTATCGGGATTTGCAGGCACAAGGCGTGATACAGCTTGACTTGAACCCATAGAGCTTGATTTTGTTCTGCCCTCAAAGCGGCTTTTGCGAAGAGGCTTTGCACCTTGCCTAAGCACCCTCTGGCACAAACGCTGCAAAATCATATGAAATGTTAAACAAACCGAATAATCACCTTATACCATATTGATGCTGCTGGGGAATGACAGGTATGGGTTCAAAGTTGCCCAGGTTAGAGAGAGACATGAATTCAAGTGATAAGGTCATCCTAAGTTCCATCCTGAATTCACCCTTCTCTCTGCACTCTGTGCTCTAAACAACACTGTTTACATAAATCAAGGTTCATCATTTACTTAGATTAATCCTTTATCATTTCCTGTGTAAGACATATTGTAACTGCTTAAAAAAAAAAAAAAAAAAAACCACATTATATACTAAATAAGAACAGATAAGATAAAAAGCAATTCTTAATTTCTGGTATAAAAGCTATTTTAGCCATTTAAGGCACAGCATACCACAGCAGCTTATGATAACCCAGTCCCTCAAGATTAGTTTGGAAAATACTATTTCCAATGTTTTTGAAAAGAACATACAGAAATGCAAGAATCTATATACACCATGTTACTGTTAGGAGGAAACACCCAACCAAATTTCCAGTCCTTTCAACTCCTAAACCCTTTATTTACAGGAAATCAAATCCTTCAGACAAAGTCACATGCAATACCAGTTATTTTTGTAAAAACTCCCATTAACGTCAATGTGAAGTTATTTGGAATGTACGACATTGTGGCTATATGTTTTAGACACAGCCTTAGACCTTTCTGCCCTAGAAAGAAAAAAAACTCATACTATTCAGCAAAACTGCTCCTTGTGCATGTTCAGAGTTTACATATATTGACAGACGACTTCAAATTTTTTGTTCAAATTTGTTTCTTTGTTTCCGCTTCTATTCTTCTCTGCAATGCCAAGACAGTTTTGAAAGAATAAACATCATTGACAGTATCGGTAAATATATTCTTATATACTTTGTCTGTATTATTCAGGGCCTAATTTGATCTGCAAAAAAATCTTTATAATAGGTTATTTTGTGCAAGAATGTTAGAATAAAGGAACCTCTCCTTGACCTTTATCTACAAAAATCAAGTTGTGGTATTGGCCACTAGAAAAAAACAAACAGAAGCTGAATATATTTCATATGAAGCAATATCCTCAGAAACCCTTAATTTACATGCCATACTTACTGAGTTACTTCTCTGCAGATAGTTGCTCTCTATATTATTTAACTATTCAAATATGCACATATTTCTGCTTCTCCATAAGCATTTCAATTTTTTAACAAATGGAAACATGCTTTGTCATGCTTATTAGAAAGCAAATTCTCCATGACGATGTAGGTTGAAAATTGAGTGTTTGGCCATATTCATCTGCGGTTATCACTCTGTCTCCAGACCTGCTTTTTTTCCCAGGTGTTTATTGTTTATTTCATTTCATTTCGTTTCATTTCATTTCATTTCATTTCATTTCATTTCATTTTGTTCTATTTTATTTTATTTTTATTCAGAAAGCCTACATTCCTTTGAATAATTATGAATTATGAAATTTATGAAGCCAAATGATAATCTAGAGAAAATTTTTTTTTGCATTTATTTTTAAGTGTGTTTCTAGTCTTTCTCATTGTTGGGTAAGCTTGACAGTAGCAACCCAAAATATTCTACCTTTAAGAAAATATCCACTGATTTGAAATCCCCTGCTTTTTAAACTAGTTTCAGGATTTCAGTACTTGAGCCAAGGTTTGTAAATATATGATCTTGAAAGTGCAGTAAGCCTGATTCAGTTATCCTGAAACTTTGACAGAGAATACTTACATACAAACCACACACAATATACCTTCACAAACTAATTTTCCTTTAATCAGCTTAACAATAAAATCAAGAGATTTTTGTTTTTCACATATCTCAGGTATTTTTAAGTTATTAAATTCCAAACTTGGAAAAAAAAAAAAAAAAAAAAGATTTCATAGAGCATTTCTTGATTTTCAGCAATGTATTTTAAAAATGTGAAGAATTCCAAATCACATCATTTTCAATTATATATGGAAATATTTTTCTTAAAATAAATGCTCTTCTCCCAAAAGATTTCCAGCAATTTTCACCGAAACAGTGCAGTAATATTACTGCTAATCCATACATTGTTTTGTTCAGCTTAAATATGTACTGTTATTCACAAGAAAACTTTAAAGCAGGTGTAACATGCATACAGGAGGTGGAATACCTGGCAGATAGCAAAGAGTCCTTGTCTTCCAATACGATACTTCCCTACCAAAAACATCATTGAGAGATATGCTGAAAAGACTATCAAAATCTCTAATGAGATTTAAAATAATGAGGCACCGAGGTTCAACATAATGAAGTGTTGCAATAAAAAAATACTGTTACTATCTTTCAAATTGATGGATAATTTCAAATGTATTTCTATTATGTTTAGAGAATCAAAGAATAGAATTAAGCTGGACTTTGGCTGTGAGCTGTACATTATGGAATGCCTCGAGCAGTTGGAAAATGCAGACACGAAAGCATTAGGCCTCTGAATTCCAGAGGCTGAAGACTTCCAGAACTTGCTTGTCACGAGTAAATTCTCTAGGATTTCATATCAAAGAGCAGAATTTCTACCCAGGGTGCTGCTAAGTATTTTAGAAAGAA
>VZSV01000088.1:2374907-2393895 GCA_013398735.1 Nothocercus julius
TTTCCTTTCCTTTCCTTTCCTTTCCTTTCCTTTCCTTTCCTTTCCTTTCCTTTCCTTTCCTTTCCTTTCCTTTCCTTTCGGTGAAATTTGAGCATGGATGCGAGGCCCTCTGCACATTAGCCACACATGCTAACTGACAGAGCACACTCTGGCTTTGGCATTTTTTTCTTCCTGTGGATTTCATTACCAACTTATGCAGCATAAATAAAACTGAAGCAGAATTTAGATGACTATGATCTGAAAGTACAATCCTAAAAATATCTGCTTCTTCAATGACAAGAAGCTGTTCTTTCATGTCCATCAGCGTTGCTCTACTTTCCCAGAGTTTTGACCCCATTCTTCATATCCAAAATGAAATTTGCCAGTTAAAGTTTTGAATTCGAAATATCACTGCTAAACAAGCTAGCACAATGGTCTGCTTCGGTATTTTTGATCAGTGTTGAAGTGAAATATAAATAAATCTGCTTATGACTATATCATGACAACAGAACCTGACCTGATTCTTATATAAAATTATCTTCTTAATATATTCAGACATAAAACAATTCAGACATAAAACAATAAAAGCATCTGCAGTAGAAACACAAGATAGACTTCACTTTACTTTCCTGAAGAATACCAGTTATGATCTATCTTAAATTGGGACAGATTATCTCCTACTTAATACTATTGCTGCAAGTTGTGTTACGCTGAAGGCTTTCAAAAAATAGCAAAGGACAGACTAATATTCACTGTGTGTTTACCCGCCTTGAACAGCAATACTGATTTTTTAATTTAAGAATCTACAGATTGAATTGGAGGTAAAGTGCATGTAGACCGAAATCTTTATCTAATAACAATCCGATAGCTTAAAAAAAGGTATAAAAAACAGAAAAATTTTGCAGTGATATTTGCTGAGAAGTATTGCTACCTGCCAATGTTTGCTGTTCAACCATTTTTTGTCTCTATAAAATTAGTTTTCTTCACAATGATTTATGCGGATGATCCGGGGCCTGGAACATCTGCCCTGTGAGGAAAGGCTGAGAGAGCTGGGCCTGTTCAGCCTGGAGAAGAGAAGGCTGAGAGGAGACCTGATCAGTGTCTGTCAGTACCTCAAGGGAGGCAGTGAGGAGGATGGGGCAGCCTCTTCTCAGTGGTGGCCACTGATAGGACTAGAGGAAACGGCCACAAAGTGAAACACCAAAAGTTCCACAGGAACTTAAGGAAAAATTTCTTGCAAGGAGGGTGACAGAGCCCTGGCACAGGCTGCCCAGGGAGGTTGTGGAGTCTCCTTCTCTGGAGATCTTCCAAACCCGCTTGGACGCAGTCCTGAGCCACCTGCTGTAGGTGACCCTGCGTGTGTTGGGGGTTGGACTAGATGATCTCTAGAGGTCCCTTCCAACCTTCATGATTCTATGATCCTTTTCTCTCTTTATGCTATCTACCATGATTATGATACTAGTATCACTCAGACAAGCATAAATATGAGCTAAATATGAACTGGGCAGGGAATTTTTGAATATACATGTCTGTTGAGTTGCTTTAAGTGACTGGTACGAAATATCTCACATATAACAGACAGGCTTTTATATATATATATGCTGTAGAACAACAAACATTTGGTTTTATATTTTTTCTACTTTTCACAAAGAGAAAAAAAAACTCCATTCTCTGTTTGAATTTAATGTAAACACTAGTACAAAATATTTTTAGTAAGAAAATGAAACCATCCCATCTGAAAATATGTAGATTTCCGTGCCTCATATATGATTAGCTAAATTGCATTATTCAAGCATATTTCTTCAGTTATTCCCAGAATATCATGCAATGTGTTTTCAATTAACATATTAAGAAGCAATGATAACAATTTGTTATTTTTGTCTTAGATAATTTTATGCGGAGGTCCTTCACTTATGGAAGGCCTTCAAATAAATCATTGTGAATGTGAGCTCAGGACCCCCACAAAATTGGAGATGAAGGTTGAGATGGAGAACATTTAAGCTAATTTTCTTATAATTCTTACAGGAAAGAAAAATAAAAAAGGGTATTAGTTTTCCAGCAGTAACAATCATACTATCTACGATTAATTTCTATCTTATCCCAAGGATGTCCAGTATAGTGCCATTTAAAGGACTGGTGTAAAAAGTTGACTCTATATCTGGAAATAATCTTCCAAATTTTAATGGATGACATAATTATGAATGTTGTATATCACATTTCTTAAAACTTTGAGCACTGATTACTCTGGTAAACCATTTATACGCCTCATTGCCAATAGCTGACAGGTAGGGTATATTTATTTTTAATTTATTATTTTTTCCTTTCTTCCCCTTTTCTCTTTCCTTTTTCCCTTCATCCTTTTTTTTTTCCTTCCTTCCTTCTTTTTTTTTCCCCTCTTTTTCTCTCTCTTCCCCAACCATGCAGTACCATACAAACTCTACAGAGCTCTACACGCCAAAAGGCTGTCCAGAAAAATTGTTCTAAGTCCAAACTTTTCTGGTTTTGCTTATATCCAATGTAAAATCCAGTCTGAATGAACAGCTAGGTGTTGTGATGTCCTTAAAAAAAAAAAAAAAAAAAAAAAAAAAAAAAAAAAAAATAAAGACAGGACAGAAAAAAAAAAAAGAATGAAAGACCATAGAGGCAGGCAAAAATTCCAGCGAAGTAGGAGTCATGGTGAAATAAATCCCATAATTGCAACAGGAAGGAAAAGCATTTTTCTGAGGTTCATCACACAGTTTAAACTAAGGTTGTCCACATGCTTGATGAACAACAACACAGTGACACAGCTTTCTTTGTCGGGTGAAATCTCTGCAGATAACCTCACTATGGAAAAGCAACTGTAGTGAAGCATTATAATAGTTGTCTGTTTTTGTTTTGTTTTGTTTTTTTTTTTAACTAGGTAATAGAGCCTAAATGTATTTTTTTTTAAACAAAATCGTTATTGTGTCATAACCAAATTAATACATTAAAGAGTACAAACTATAGTTACAATGGATTGTAAAAAAGTGTACCACTTAACATGTCTAAATAATAAATGCAATATACCATCTGTGCTTGGGGTGGAAGGCTGCCTACCCACAAACTCAGTTTGAAAGGCTGTTTTATGTACACATTGGGAAACCACAAGAGAAAATGAGGAACACAAGAAAAGTGGCAGATATCTCCAGCACCCAGGATGTGTGTAAAAATACTGCAAGATAGGAGGCAAATCACTGACACTTGTGATCCAGCCATAAATAGGGAAAATAAATATTTTTACTTGACATACCTTGCATTGCTTCTACATTGTACCCCACATTTCTACCACACACCTACATATTTCTGTCTTGTAGCTCTCCAGCCTTGCCACAATGAGCTTGCTGGCTGCATGTGTCTTGCTTGCCACTGTACTACCTTTAGCTACCTGCCACAGCTACCTGCACCTGGTGGGGAGCTCAGGAAAAAAAAAAAAAAACAAAAAAAACCACTTGTGCCAAATGGCCCTGTAACATGGCATAGCCATGCTGACTGACCATGACCAGACTGAATAAACCAGATGATAATGACTCCTCACTACAGCCTCTTTCTCAAAGGAAGTCTTTATGGGGACCTCTCAGTATTACCTAGCTACACAGTTTGGTGGAATTCACTTCATCTACCACTGGGAAGTTATGTTTCTGTATCTACAGTTGCATCTACGCTAATCAATTTACTCTTTTCTGCAGCATTTATGAAAACAAATACGTATTCTGTGGCACAATTAATCAGACTGGTACTTTAGAATGAGATGATGATTGCCCAAAAATTGCCCTGGAAGTATATGCTTTCTGTTGGTCAGATGCATAACTTTCTCAGTGTCCTCAACATATCTACCCTTAACTAGAATCAATTGATTTTGATTATGAGGAGAATGGAATTAACAGATGAAGAGGATAATAAGACAAGTGGCTAGGAATTAATGAAATACATATGGTAAGGCAGGAAGTAGATAAAGGGCCGGAACTGTTCTAATGCTATTGAACAAATCATCCTGAAAGCAGTGGACCCATATGGGATTTCCAAATTCATATTTTCATGATGTAACACAGAATACTCAGGCATTTGTTGAAAACTTACCATAGACTTCAGATTCCTGTTTGACAGACAGGTAACCAGCTGGCTCAGTACAGCATTGATGCTTAAAGTCTTAAATGGTCAGCAACTGATATCTCTGAAACCATTTGACTTTTGCAAGAAGTATAGATGTCTTCTACTCACTAGATACTTTCCCTTTTTATCTCTAATGTTTCTGCATGGTAGACTTTGTTTTCTGTACCCCTTCAGACTTCTCAATATGTGATCAGCTTTGCTCCTGCTGATTGCCTGCTACTGCTGATGTCCATCTGCAAGACACAGAAATAACTGGAGAAGAATGAACAAACTGTCCCTAGAACATACCTGATGTGCAACATTAGAATATCTTACAATACTTCTTTGAGAAGTTGCAGGTATGGGGTCGAAACCTGGAGAACAACAAACCATTCACTTTTGCTTCCTGAGGGAGCAGTCTATTTAGCACCGCTTCCTATGTGAAAGTCAAGAAGGAAGCCCGCTGCAATGCTTCAATATTTGTTGGAAATGCACATGGTATCTCATAAGTGTTCCCTGATGCTGAAAAAGGGGACACAACTCGAGAATCTAACTCCAGAGGGAAGCATGAATCCCGATATTTAAGCGTCTCCTGTATGCAAGTCTTGATTCAGAATCCATGTTCAGTACATCTGTACTGATATATGGCAAAGGTCTCTCTTAGATGGGACTTTTCTATTTCTGGAGCAAGAAATAGGAGGGGCACGGCACTCCTGTGTTGGGTGTGAGCTAGTTATACCTTCTGAGGTTAAGGTCAGGCTATTGGGCACAGCACCACAGTCGCGTGTATATATTACATCAGGAGCCAACTGCAGTGTTCCTAGACTGCCCTTCTGATATGGGAATGTAGCAGCATGACTAGAACCAGCTAAGGGAATCTTTGCAACCTGGTGTGCAATGTAGCTTTTTAAATTTGTCTAAACAGCCCAGACATCCAGCTCCGGGTTATGTGTTCTTCTTAGTGGACTACCTTCCTAAAAAAAAACTAGGTGCTGCTGTTCTTGCCTTTTACATTGTGATTTTTGGATTTATCACTACTGAAGACAAGAAACAAAGGTAATTGCAGGGGCCCCTAAACAAACACTGATAAAATCTAGAAGATTCAGAACATTTATATCAGTAATTCAGAATGTTATTTTGAATGCATTAAACTTCCAAGGTGCAATCAACATAGAAGCTATCTCTCTTGCTAGTATCTATAGGATTTACAGAAGTCATATCAACTTGCTTACTGAAACATGAGCATTAATTAGAACAGACTATGAATTTGAAGGCCAAACATTTTAAAATCCGTTCTAGTCTTTGTTCTATTTTCAAAGAGTTCTGAAAATTTAAAAAGATCTGAACTTTTTGATGGATATCAGGATTCAAAAGCTCATATTTCCAGTTTGAAATTTTCTCTTTTAACTTAATGTGTAATAGAAAGAATTATAAAATAAAATAGAACTAAACTCTAATACACCATTTAATCTGATGAAATTCAATGTATTTTTAATATAAGAACCCCCTAAATAAAAGATTTTGACATTTCCTCAAAGACTGGAAAAGTCAAGAAATGTAGAAAATTTCTTAGAATAATAAAAAATAATTTCCTGCATAGTTTTAGTTCTGATTAATAACCCATGAGCCAAGGGCTCAGGAGGTCAGTGAAATCAGTGTTTGTCATGAGAATAGTGCATCAAAGATTCCTATGAAACCACAGTGATACATTATACATTTTTATATATTTATTATTTCTCTGATTTCTATGCTTTGTGTTGTGAGTAGAGGACTCCATATGGGAACATGTGAACATAATATGTAAATCTGGATATGCATTATGTCCATGAATAAATTTCTTAATCTTACTTGCTTTACTTACTAGTTGATATAATTCTTACCCATAATATCCAGAAGGTGTTGTGAGGCTCTGTTCATTCATTAAAAGCATAAAATCTGCTGTGACAGCTTTGCTTGAGCAGTGCTAGAAGTCTATAACTATTAAAAATCATGTTAGGATTATAACCCATTCAGGGAAAGAGTATTTCTTCTTTATATTTACATAATGCTATTTAAAAGAGTCAAACCATAACTCAGTAAACTGGGAAATTTTCTTTCAGCATTTTAAAAGATTATTGATATTATCGCTACTCGCAATCATCTTCATTTTTTTTAAATTGAATTTATTGATTTCATCAGTAATGGTCAAGTATTTAGAAGATACAAGAAACACAGCCATTTTTGCTTCCTTGAAGCCAAATCTTCTCCAAGCATATTGGATTATGTTATTAAGATTTAAAGAAATCTTAATAAAATTGTCCTTCATTTTTCTTCTATCCGTATTATTTTTCTTTTTTTTTTTTTTAATAATGTTTTGGTTTTAAGCCTTTTCTGTTTTGTTTCTTTTTCAGTTTTCTGTAGGAGTAAAAGCTTCTTGGGAAAAAAAAAAAAAAAAAAGAGAAAAAAAAAGAAAACTGGGATTCAAAATAAATACTTCTCAGCTGAAGCATCCTCAGTAGACCAGCAAACTTCTCCCTTAAACATTCAGATATATGATTGTACATGAAAATCAGATGGGCATGAGGAAATGATCCCATTTGCCAAATACAGTTTTTAACCATATGGTAAACAGCTGCTGCTCAGACGAGCAAGTTTCTCAGAAACTAGTTTGTTAAAACCAGACAGAGAATCGTACAGACAAAGGTAAATACAGCATAGTGCCTTGCAGCATCTATTTGCTCTTGTCACCGCTGGTAACGTAGAGTATTTTATGACATGTTCTTTCTTTCTTTGAGCCTAACACATAGGGAAGAAGATCACTAACACACACTGCAGCATCCGAGTGAAGCATCCATTGCTGAAACATGCAGTAAGTGGGAACATAACTCCTCCTAACCATAGCAAATTACCCCCGACATTTTAAGGAATGTGTGATAATCGAACACTTGCACAGAGGGACATTTCAGAGGGATTTCTTTTCTGTTTTATGATGTTGTCATTCACACTCGGGACAAACTTGTTCCTGCTTTGCAGTATCTTTAAGGCACAAGCAGTCAATTGATTTTGAACCTGAAAAGTGCAAATTTCACCTTGAACCACTTAGATATGTGTGCAGTATGTGCGCGTATGCGTGCAGCAAAGCCCATGTGGTTTCATGTAGCCTGCCTGCATTTTTTTTTTTTTTTTTGTTTCATTTGAATGCCTTGTTACTTTTTGATTCCATGGCTATGTTTACATCCCTCTTGGAGAATAATTCCTTTCTGAGGGAAAGGCATCCCATATTTCCAAACTAATTCCTATGTACAAAGCTGCCTTTGAGAGGACCTGTCTGGACGTATTTCTATCAGCGAAGCTTCTTGAGGCCCTGGGCTTGGAGTTCTGCATGGAGAAACGTTCCAGCTATAGCTGAGACCTTTGCAAGTCAGCTGTGGCATGGCTGGTCCCAGGAGGTTGCTCTTGCAAGGGTCCTCAACCATGCTGATCCGTTCTCTGCCTCTGGCTTAGCTTCCATAACTCTACAGAGAGCGCTCGTAGAGTTCATCTCTTTCATTATGATATTCAGTAATGGTGCTTGCCTGCTTTTATTTCCATGGGTATGTTGGGAACTTCTGAAGGGGGAAGTCACAGCCTCAGTGGAAAAGGAGTAAGATACTAATTGCCCATTAGTTTCCATCAGACCATAAAAACTTAAGGAGAGGGGAAAAAAAGATAGAGGAAAAAAAGAGACCAGATGGTCTATTGAAAGGCAGCTGAGAAGAAGGCTTATCAGAGCTAGTTTAAGCCAGGCAAAGGCTTGAGAAAATGGTTGATATATAGATTATATATAATTAGGTCAGTAATTACAGTAATTAATTCCCTTTCTGCTGATCCGTATTTGAAAAGCAAGGTAAGATTATGAGATAACTATTAATATTTAAATACATATTAATCAAGAGTATTTAGTTTTGCTTACAGACATATCTTAATAAATTAAATACTTGAATATATTGTTTTATTTTTCACTCTACAGCCACTTTTCAATTTGATGATTAATTTTTAACTGTATGTATTTACAATATCACTTTATAGATGCTTTAATTTAAATGACATCTGGCAATCTGCAAGTGCCTGTTAAGTTTGTATGTTGTGTAAGGGAATTATTCCATCTCTCTTCTTATTACATCTCTTCTTATTACAAACAAAAATTATGTTTTTTTTTCTCTCAAGCATTTTCTTCTTTATTTTAAGAACTCACTAATGATTAAGGTTTTTTTTATATATCTATCCCTTATGATCACTGAATCTGTGGGATAATATCCTTTATCCCTTCCATCAAGACACCGAAGTTTGGCTATTCAAGGTGGAGTTACAGTTCTTGAAGAAATCCTGAAAGTCTAACTTTGAACTTCAGACTTTTTTTCTGGCTTGCTTTCAGGAAATTACTCCATTTTTTTTTCTGACACTTTGCCTCAATGATTTCCACAAAAATTGTTTTCTTCAGTAAGGAAATTTGTCATGCAAGATTGTGAAATATTATTTAAATAGTACTTCACTATAAATGGAACAATTTGGAGAAAGCCATATAGCTTGATAATGCTTGAGATTTTTTAAATCATGTTAATAGTCTATTCAATGTAAATTCTAGTAGTCATTTTAAAACTTTTCAACTAGTGCTTTTGAATAAAAAGTAGGATTAACCATCTGCATATTGGGGTCTCTATAACCCAGCCACTCAAGATTATTGAAAAGAACAAAGCATTTTAACTATACAGCATATAACCTTGGGAGTTCACGTATTTGAGTACTCTACTTGCAGTAGCATTCTTATTTAATCTGGTTTTTAAGTCTTTATAATTTTGGTTCTCAAACAACTATAGTTAGTTCTTCAGGCTACTATACTGTAAAGGAAGAAATTACGTCAAAAGAGATCATGAGACTGTAAGTTTTCATTTGCATTTCAAATTTCTCTTCAATACCTCAACATCTTACATTGGGTCTGGTAATTTAAGTGCAATAATTTAGAATGATCAAGAATATTTTCCTGAAAATTTATCCTAATAAATAGGCAAGTTCTACCTACCTAGTTTTGCATAGGAGTTGGAAAAAAAAAAAAAAATGCATCATGCTTCTCACACTTGACACATATTCAGGTGAATTCGATTCAGCTCTAGATATAGACATCTGAATTTGTGTGTCTGAATTTGTACTTTCAAGTGACTCTATATGGGTAAATTCATAATTATTGCAAATGTAAAGCTAAATGCAATAATATTTCCAAACATATGCAGGCATCTACACCATTTGATATGCCCCTGTGTATCCTATTGTTCCTCTAGCTGCTAAAACAACAGGGAATTGATCTCCAGTGAGAGATTTGCAATATCTGCTATTTTGCAGTCCCCTGCAGCTACTCAGATACTCTGCAGCATCTTAGATTGCACTGGCCACCAATGTATAGGCAACTGAATTAAGTCCTTAATTAAGGACTTGTCCTGAATTAAGTCCAGAATTAAGTCCTGAATTCAGTCCTGCAGCATAACCCATGGACACCAAAACACTAGTCAACTAACCAAATTTAATTTCTGCATTAGGTTGATCTGAATAGACTAGATTTCCACTGATTGTCATAAAATTCTAAATATCCAGCTTGTATGTAGACAAGCAGTATCTGCTTTATAGTAACCTAAAATTAAGTATAAGTCTTGAGCTGAGCTCCTTCTTGTATAAGTGATGCTGTCAAAGTTTGATTATTTTGTTGCATGTTATACCATAAGCATATCAAATTCTTTATAAAAAAGCATTAAAAATGACTCTCAAAAAGTTCTCTTACTTCTCCACTCAGTAACTATATAAATATTTTTTAAATGAGAAAGAAACTCCATGTTCTTTCTAGCAAAGTTTGAACAAAATGGAGGGGAAAATAACAAGGACCATATGACTCACAGACAATTCATAAAATTAGATACTACCCAAACAATGAAATAATTCCTTCCTCCAATATAATCATCATTCATTCCATGACCAGCACAAATCATCTTCCTTCCATCAACCACTGGTTTCCAGATAATAACATCCAGGAACTAGGATCAAATCAGAGCTACTACATTGCCCAACCCCACTTACCCAAATTACCAGCTAATCCAAATTACCAGGAATCTAGATCTTGCCAGACACTGCCTTCACTCTCCCAGATCAGTTTGGACATAACCCATGGGGAGCTATAACCTGCCAGTACAGCAAAGCCAAGGTGAAGTGGACAGGAAATGCTGTGACTCAGCAGTCAAAATGAGATTAAGAAGCTGTGCCTGCACATACGAGGACAGTACACCTACCCAACTGTAGTTCTGTTTGTACTCTGCAGAATAGAAAGTAAAAACCAAAACTGAAATGCAGAGTACAGCTCTTAAAGTCACCATATGAGTCCTAGCGATACTCAGTTGCTGAACCGCTCAGCTCCTCATTGCCTCACATTTGGCCTTGTAAGAGAGCCAGGTTTCAGTTTTGAAATAACACGCCTCTTTTTTTTCCCCAGAAAAAGCTTTTGAATTTTACTAAATAATTTTTATCTCTTGTATCTTCAAACACTTGAGGTATCTATGATGCCAAATCACATGAGTTTTCGTCCAACTGCCACATATATAACTCTTGTTCTTTCCTTTTCTTCAAACTTTTCGGGCATTTTGTATATAAATTCCTTCACCCTGTTAGCATTACAGATGCCAAAGATAGCAGACTGAATGAACAATTATTTTCATTTCCATTAATACTACTTACTACTGCAGACAGATTAAAAGAATCATGTGAGTTTTGCTAGGATTTATGATGCATATATGCCAAACAATCTACCTCTATATACCTTAAGGATTTCTTCTCTAAAGAATGAAACACTACTTTTTTATCTCTAGATAATCTACCTATATGTATTTTTTTCTTTTAGATATCAAAAACAAAGTAAGGAATGAGAGTACAAAGAACTTCATTCTCTTTGAAGAAAATATCTGCACTGTGGAGCAGTAAGAATGTTTCCTTGCCGTGTCCTGGGAGATACGCAATTCAATACTGAGAAAAAGTGGTAGAAGGAAGGCAACAATGAGCCTACTCATGTGAAATTGCAGAAAATGTGGGGTTGTTGAAGAGCCTAAGAAGTCACATCTGAGCACCTTTTAATGTAGAATTGTTGAGATGGGCAGGGAAAAGTAAATAAAAACAAATGTGTAAATTGTTGAGTAGGAGTGTAGCTTAGGAGAGACCTACTGCAACAGTCCACTTTCTTTATAAACTGGTTTATATACATCTTAAAATTAACTAGATTTTTGCTTTCTTATTCTCCCACTGGAAAGATATTGGATAATTTTATTACTCTTTATACAGTTAGGCTTTTATTTCCTTGTTCAGGGTAATCGTGACCAATTTCTTGGCCTAAAACTCTTTCCTGCCTTCCTGAAGTTAATAGAGATCCATTACCAGAGAACGGCAATATCTCTGTGCTTTACCAGGATAAATAAACTAAATTCCTTTAAGTAGTATTCATGCAACCTAAATTTAGGCACCTGATCTTTTTCCTCATTTGTCAATTATCAGTGATGAATTCCCAGGCTATAGAAGAATTCTTTTTTATGAGTCTCACATGTAAGCCGTGTCACATGGTAATGTTGAACTTCAGTTTATTCCTATCACTTCAATGCTCTCAGACCATTCTTGTAAAGACAATATATAAATATTCATTTATTCATACTGCTTAATGTTACAGTTTTCCTAACCTCATTTCAGGTCAAGACCAATGCATAGAGCTCCATCCCCATGCCCAGTTGGTTTTCAGAAAAAACAGATACTCAGTTATCTGAGCCAGGATGGGGCCTTGATGTGTTACAGCTAGGTCATGGATACAAACCGCTCAAGGGCTGGATATTAAGGATATCTCCTTAATATTATGTCATTAATAAACTCCACTAAAACATGTTTTTTTTTTTTTTTTTTTAGTCAATAGTCACTACTATTAGACAGAATAATTTCCACAGAATTTCACTTCTCTATCCTGATCATTCCCTTCATCACTGCCTATTCTTATCTTACCTTTGCCCATCCGCAACTCATTTTACTGTAGTAGAAGAATTTCCATCTCAGTTAATATTTTTCTATGTGCCATAATAACAAATGCACTTTCAATATATTCATTGTCTTGAAAATCAAGTGACTGCAAAAGGTTCTTATTAGTATGATTATGCCAATGATTTTTTTTATGATAACCTTGATAAACTCATTGGGTATTATGCCTTTTTCAGTTAACGATCGAGTTTTCTTTGCAGGTGTCTTCAAAAGTCTGCTATACCATGAAGGTCAAACAGCTGTTCCAGAGCCTCACAAGACATCATTTTTCTCCTGTTTAAATACATGTTCTACACTGTATAACTTCGGGTTATATAAGACAATCTTCAGCTTGCCACATGTTAGTATTTCTTGCCACATTACAGTCTCCTGAGTCAGTTTTCTTGAAGATCTGGAAGGACGGTTAGCAGTCCTCCTGACGTCTGTGGCTCCAGCCCCACCACGGCCCTGTTCTGGCCCAGCCACAGATCTCTGACCCCCAGCCAGCGGTGCCCTGTGCTAGGACTGGAGCAAGTTTCTGACATAGCTAAAAGAGCCTTTTAGCCACTTGATGTAATTTCCTTTGTAAAGGCAAAGTCAGCTTGACTTTTGGCAGTTCTCACTTTGTCCCTGCACTTTTTGGCCTTTAAAATATAGCTTTCTTTAATGATCAGTCTGCTTTTCCACTTCACATAAGTTTTGTTTACCTCTTATATCCTTTTTATGAGATGGCAGCTTAGTGGTTAACTCTCTAAAATGTTTCCTTACAAGTTTTCCTCACTACATGAGATGCAAGTTCCAGATAATTTTGGGACTTTCGACTTAAATAAATTCCAGCCACTTTCCCTATTCAAGTTCTCGATGTATTGAGTTCTAACTTCATTAATTTCCTTAATTATTGAAGTTCGTACTTGGGTAAGGAAAAAAAAAATCCTTAGCTCTTGACCCATCCTGCTGAAGTCATTTAGAAGGGAATGAGCACAGTCTAGTAATACTTCCCCTGGTTTGCACAATCTATTTGCAAAGTGATTTATACTAGTCCAGTCAAAATGCAAGCACTTCTGTTGATACTGAGTTTAATTGGGCACAGTAATGACTAAAGACTCTTAAAGGTCACTGCATCCAGATGTTCAGCTATTAGTCACCATCACCCAACAAACTTTCTACAGTAAATAAAGATAAAATAAGGAAACACTGCAACCTTCAACAAAATTAGTGTGGGGGATAGTAGCATTATGTACTTCTGCTTTCTGCTCAGTTCAATTCCCCCAGAGCACCAAAGCTTACTGAAAGTAAATTTTACCCTATAAGGAAGAACCATTTGTTGCTTTATTCAGGAGAGTAGGTTTACTTTCATGAGCAATTCAATTGCAGACTGAAACTCATAGTCTGTAAAACAATTCTGATATTTGATGCATTGCATAATCAGGATCCTTCCTTTGGATCATTATATTGAAGATGTGCTCTTTCCTTTGGAAGTTTCCCTTACTCTAAAAGGCTTTTTCCATTCAATTTAAGACTTAGCATTGAAAATCTTTTATTTATACATTCACTGATTAGGTTCCCAAAATCAGTTCTATTAGAATGAAGGCTAGTATTCAGTGCCCTAGGCTAATTAATAGCAAATTCATTGATCTTTTCCTTAATCAGATTTTCCAGAAATGGACTAATTAATTTCAAAAAAACAGAAATATTTATAATTATACACCGTAAATTATTTTTAATATATTTTATTTATAATAATCTCTGATAATATTTCATACTTTTGCATAGTATTTTAGTATGTTAATCTAAAATAATGTTTAATAGCTTTCTCTGTTCCCTTTCTAAAGATCTACAAAGGCATTTAAGATCTCAGAGATTTTTATTTCAAGTTCTCATACTGTGACTCAGCATTTAAATAAATACATAGAAATTCTCACCACTTGAAAACTAGTGCAGGATCTAGTTTTAGTATCTTAGAAATCCAGATATTACATTGTAGTTGTTTTAATTTTAGGAGATTTCTATCTTTTTTCATAAAATTTAAAGTGTCAGTGCAATTTTACCTCCAGCATTCTCTTGTAGACAGAAACTGGTGATATATACTCATTCAGAATGAACAGAAAGAAAACTAGAAATTTAAGCTACCATTGAATAGCCATTCATCACTTAATCCTCTGCACATATTTTTGCACGTAATTATGATTCCCCTTTAAAAAGAAATGTTAGTAAAAGGTAACATTTCTTAGGTACTTTTGGTTATCATTTTATATTTATATAGGTGTTATGAGAGATCTGCCATTTTAATTGATATATGCCCTGGAACACTCCTACATTGCCAGAGGAAAGCGATGCCATTGAATTTTCTTTCCAGACCCTCTTTATAATGTTTCATCCAAAAGGCCGTGCTTCTTATTTATCAGCACTCTGCTTCCCCAGTGAGATAAATAGCATTCTTTAAAAGATATATTGCCAGACTTTACAGTAAAATTCATTTGCTGGAGTGATAAATCTAGAGTTAAGCCTGAATACAGTCTCATTTAATCTGAGAACATTGTCACAATTTATGTAATGGGTTGCTCTAAAGGTTAACAAGAAAACATCCTATCTCTTTTTTTCAAATGTCAGCCAAATATTTTATAGATTCCTCTCCATCTCCTCTTGTAGCCCCTCTAGTTAAATTAGCACAGCTGTCTGAGAGATCAGATTTAAGGCCTTTCAACATTGCCTTGATCTCAGAGCAGATGCCTCAGGAGTATTGCCAGGCAAAAGGTAAAGTGGAATAGCGCAACATATTTTCTAAGCACATTATACACAGAAGTGGCAGGTGGGTACGTAAGGATTCAGTCTTGTCTACTATGAGTTTTTCTGCCTAAAAGTAGAACCAGCTAAAATGCAATGCCAGTGTTGCCAGTGTTGCCAGTGTTGCCAGTGTAAAGGCCAGTGTTGTCCTTCATTTTCTAGAAACATCCACTGAATATTAATTTGTTAAAAATCTGGTAAAAAAAAATGAATTTAACAGTATGACTTAAAACACAGCATACTGCCTGGTGATAATTGTACTTTGCAAAAGAGCAATCTGAGACTCCAGCAAGCTCAAACAAAAATATGACCTCTAGCCAGATAGCAAGGAAAGAGTCTCTCCCATAGTCCCTTGATATTTTCTATTTGCTAGCTGTCGAAGGCCAATTTTCTAAAATTAGCCCTGCAGTCTAAAATGGAAACCAATACTGTGTCTTGGGAAGGCTGGTCAGCGGCTTCTTGTCTTCTGTCCCACCATAACTGGGACCGTTTAGCCACAGACAACTTCGCCAACTTGCCTGAAAACAAAAAGCCACTGATATAAGAGAGCACAAATTCTCTTTTCTTTCCTTTAAAGGACAACTGTGCTCTAAGAAGGATGCTGGCCTAGTGAGCATATCATCTGAGGAGCAAATAAGGCTCTGACTGCCCAATCACTGGTGTGGATGCACGAAGCGAATTTCAAAAACTGTAATCTGAGCACCACAGGCACCGACTCCTGCAGGGAAAGGGGAGACCTATACATAAATCTCAGAGCGCTAGACAGAAGATGAGTAGCATTGTTCAAAAAGAAAAAAAAAATAGGGAAAGAAAATTATTCTGCTTTCCCAGAACAGCTGCTGGACCATGATCTTCCAACATATAAGGAGTTTTGTTTACCAACATGCTCTTGGTGGTTCTCATCCCTAAACTGACTCATCTGGGAGCTTAAGTTCTCCTTTCCATGCCTAGTCCTATTACGGAAAATAAGACAGCATAGATGGCACATGTGCGTATGCCTGAAGGAAAGAATCATATCTTTATGCTAATAAGCCCCATCAAGATCAATTCTTATTTTTCCAGCACCTGAAGAAACGGGATAGTGAAAAGATGATGGTGGGAGGTGATGTTTCCTAAAGCATATATTCAATTTTTGAACAGCCAGCAACCTAAATTTTTCAGACATGTCATAAATGTAGAAGAGAAATATATTTAACACTTTGTGGGATTTCCTGAGACTTAAAGCTTATTTAGCACATTGAACAGTCTATTTCACTTCAGCTGAGTAGCACATCTAAAGCCCGATAGACTGTCTATGAATTTAAAAATAATATAGCATCCAGTGAAAGTATTTTATAAAGTATTTTCATAGTGTAGGCAATAATAGGCACACAAGTTTTTTTATGCAAACATAAAACATTTATGAAGACGAGATACAGTTTTTAAGTGATTGTGAAGAGATCAGTATCATACAATTGGTTTGTAGGCAACATGTATCTTACATTCATCTTACATGCATCTTACCCTGAAGCACCTAAAAAGCACTGTATACAAAGCACTTGAGTGTAATGCTATAGTACTGCCACTGACGTCTGCCAAAACAAATGGAAACTACTTTACTAGAAATTGTCATCAGTTTCTGATTTGTGCTGTAAAATTAGCAACTCCAGCATTGTTGGGAACAGGGAGGAGCAAACACACAAGAGTTTGAAGTTTTCTGAGCTTTAAAAATGTTTTTTCAAACACTTGGTGTTTTACTACATTAGTCGAAGCATTGTGAAACATGCCATCCACCCTCATAATTAAGCTACTGTTTATTTGTTTTTATGGACTTTAAATTAAAACCATGATTTTTCCTACCTAAAGGGAAGCCAGGGTTGAGCAAACATCAAGAAAATCATAAAAGAGAAACTTCTGTATGATGTTGCTTGTTTTTCCTATAAAATATAAAGGGTGAAATCCTAGCCTATTGAAGTCATTGGGAGATTTGTTATTGACTTTGAAGGGCCGAGATTTCACCCTTAAGAAACAAGGCTAAATTTTCCAAAAGAATTCTGCGATTTGGAGCTGCTTGTATGTGCCTACTTGATTTTTTGTCTGTGCTGAGCTTTAAAGCTCTAGAACTCAGACTTGCTGATGCTCAGCACCTTTAAAAATGGGCTCTCACTTGTCTTAATTTGGGTGCTTAAATCATCACTGGACCATGAATTAAAAGCTGCCTTTGGAAATTTTTAGCCTATTTCTTTAAAAAGGGATTTCAAAAAAAAACTTACTGTGCATATCAAAAGCGTTATTATTGTTATGAAAATAAGCTGCATGGAATAAATTGAGAACAGAAGTGAAAATTGGCAATAGATATGGTCATGAAAATAGAAGTTTTTCAATTTTGTGCTGTTTTTTGTAACCCCAACTTCATTGGACATATTGAAAAAGGGGGAAAGAGCTAGAAGGACACTTCCATCAGAGTCTATTAAAAGATAGAAGAATCTGAAACTACCGAAAACAGAAGTAACACATTTATAGCACTTACACAGGAGAGATAGAGAGAATGGATATCTCTAAAGGCACATTTGTATTTAGATTGGCATTTTCATACTGTTTGCACAATTTCCTCTTCACAAACTATAATTTTTTTCTTCCTAAACTCATGTGCTTACCATGTTGCTATCAATCATTAGCAAGAGAAGCCTATAAGACAAATCATATGTAAATGGAAATAAAACCTCTTAGATGGTTTGGGTTGGATTCTTAGAATTATTACATCAAAGGTGCAAAATAATCTTGGCTTTGTCTGTCCCAGCAGGTGTTATGAACATGTTCTTGTGCTTCTTCTTTGTTCCCACTGCGGGTCAGGGCAGGGGAGAGAAGTTGAGAAATTTGTAAGAAGGGACAAAAGAGAAGGAAAACCCAAGATTCAATTTACTTTTCAAATGTGAATCTGTCTTCTAGATAGAATTAAGTCAAGAAATTTAGTATACATTTGGTATACATCCATCCTAGTGGAAACAGGAGAGGCCCAAGCCTGCCAAAACTTGTTTGCCTTCCCCTTGAAGCATGCAGTATTTGGGAAACCCAGAGGAGGCTCACATGGCCTCTTGTTCTATTTCACTACACCAAATACCAACACAGAAATTTAAAACACCCATAGGGACTCTGCACTTTCCATCCAAAGTCAAACTCCTTCCTTTATGATACATCAAAGACAGGCCATGCTAGTAGAGGTTGCCTACCAGGCCAGGATGGTTATAGGGGACCTATGGAAATCCTATAGTCAAGGGAAACAGAGATTGATGTGGCTAACATCACCTTTGACTCCTTCCCAATAACAATATGTAACTGAGGTGTAAGAACAAGCCCAGGTCAAAGCTCAAGCTCATGTCTTTGGCTCCTTAGCAGAAGGAGCTCTGCCACTAGACCTTCACCCCTACACACCTTTGCACCTCAAATGCAAAGAAAAAGTGTACCCAGAAAAAAAACTGCAGTAGTTTTGTAGCATGTCACAGACAAAAATCCATTAGAGGGAGAATACTAACGTTGGGGACAGTCTGACAGAGTGGGAAATTCAGGTTCGGATTCAGTGGAAGATTATTCAGATCATCCTATCTTAGAGAAACATTTCCCTCTTGGGTTTAATATCTCATCTCTTACACTATAGTTGATCTGTGATCAAAAAAGCAGTATTTTATGGTCAAGGTATGTGACATTTTGATGAAAATTGAAATATATACATTGCTTTTTCCCCTTTATTGAAAAATATCCACATCTTACGACTTTTTTAAGAAAGCCTGGTGCAAGAAATAGTTGAGGTTTAAAAGTTTCAATATGACATGGAAAAGTTTGATGCTATTTCTATACTGCAATGTACAGTCCTGTTCCAGACAAAACCAATGACATGATTTGAAAATTGCCTGATGAGAAATTTTAGGATTAAGGTCGTTTTTATTTAAGGCTTTATTCTGTTCCCAGTTTATTTTAGATAATCATAGAATCATAGAATTCTTAAGGTTGGAAGGGACCTCTAGAGATCACCTAGTCCAACCCCCCTGCACACACAGGGTCACCTACAGCATGTGGCTCAGGACTGCATCCAAGC
>VZSV01000088.1:2401972-2428627 GCA_013398735.1 Nothocercus julius
ATATTATACAGTTCTTTCTATCAACATATTAAAAAAAAAATCTAGTTCTATTCATTTGTCCTGAAGAAGTGAAGAGGAAAACTCTTAAACTCTTCATCAGGCATTACCTAAACTGATAGTGCACATTAGCCAGCCTCTGTGTCCCTACTTGAGGTCACTGTGGGGTATAGTCTTACATTCCTAAACAGACCAAGGAAACTTGTTTCTCAATATAATTTATTTTGTTGAAGTGAGAGCTGTGCTTACCTTTATAAGAGGACTGCCTGCTCATATTACACGGCCTTGTGTAAAATCATGTTTACTGACAAACACGTAATAATTCTTAATTGACACATTTATTGTCTAATGTTCAAATCTATATTGCAGCTCAAGTGGGTCAAGTCAAGTGGACTTTTCTAAGATCCATTTTGAAGATTGCTCCCAGTCATAGGCTAAGATAGTGTGAAAGACATCAAAATCTGGTTCTTCATATTATATTGCTTTACTGAAAAGTTTTTCCTCAAGTTACACTTATGACCATTTGCAGTGAAATAGCTTAGATACTATGTTAGTAGGCAAGAGATTCAGTGAGGCAGAACAGGGACAGAAGAATTCATAATTGGATGACATGTTTTGTATGTTAGAAAACACTTGGAGATACTTAAGTATAATAACTAACATTCTGATTACCATAAAATAATTTCTTCAATAATTCTGACTGCCTTAAGAAACGAAGCTTTCGCAACCACATAGTCTATTTATTTGTCTTTGTGACCATTGGCCCCTCTCAGAAATGTTGAACACTGTCCAATTCCAACTACATTGCCGAGATGTTCCAAAAACAGTTAAATTTCTGCAAGTTTTGTGAAAACTAGAGCACGTTAGAAGAGAGACAGAGTCAGAGAAGGAGAGAGAGAGGTGATCAGTACAGGCGAGGAGAAGCTAGGTTAACTGTTGCCCAACCCAGCTGATAGAAGCTACATTCCATGAGTGCAGAGTGATCATCCTGTCTGGACTGACCAGCCATGCCTGTCTGTAGGTCTGGACTCACCCCATTATATATTTAGGCCTAAAGCAGTCTATGTTTAAGTTGGGGTTAACCGCACTGCTTCTTGGCTGTTCATATGGTTCATATGAGACTACTGAGGCCGGATATAAATCCCTAGGTAATTAGTCTTCCATCGGTTATGAAACAAAACAAGAGTCCTGCTACGATGTTTGAATTATATTAGTCACTCTTACTAATAAGTAAACATCACCTTGACTAAAAGCTTTCAAACTTCTCAGAAACTTAGTTCCAAAATTGAATGAAAGAGTAGCTGAAAGAAGAGCTGCTCCTTACTTAGCGAGCAGCCTGAACTAGATGATCTAATGGTACTTCCCAGCCTTAAGCAATGCGATGGTGATAAAGCAACCATACAGATCTTGGTTAACCAGTGGTGAGCTCATCAGCTAGAGAGGAACAAGAATCTTAGGGTCTGAGGCCATTCCTAACTCAGTGTTATTCGGCATTGTAGATAGATTCTTTAGGTTTAGGGATAACAGCAAAATGAGAAAACAAAAGGCGTCCAGAATTTGTCCCATAAGGACATTTCAAAATTAAGCTCAGATTTCCATTTTAAAGACTTTACACAATCATTCCTTTATTTTACAGTTATCTGAAAGATCCTTAATTTGCAGACGTTAAGCTGCTGCTAACGACTCCAGAAAAAAAAAAAAACAAAAAAAAAAAAAAAAAAAAAAAAAAAAAAAAAAAAAAAAAAAAAAAAAAAAAAAAAAAAAAAAAAAACTTGGATACCTAGAGAGGAGTACTGCTTGGAGGTAAACTCCCCCAAAATAGCTAAGAAAAAGCTGCATGGCTTCCTAATGACTATTTTTCATATAAGAAATTCCTAGAGGGAAGTATTCTAAGTGTGGCATCAAAAGAGAAACAATCTTTGTTTTAATGACTACAGCAGTAGCTGCTGTAAGTTATTCACTTGACATATATTTCATACTATAAAAAAAAAAAAAAAGCAAAAAAAGAAAATTGCAGATTTAAGTCTTTACCTCAAAACTTCCAGGATTCTGCTGGTTGCTTACAGAAATCAAACAGCTGCTGTTGCCAGCCTTTGACCATTTGAAAAGCATGGGAACATCTGAAAGCAAATCTTGACCCTTCTACAGTCCAGTTTTCAAGTGAATGCAGATTTCAAAGTTACAACTTTCACAGAAAAGGACATTTTTTCAGAAGGGCCTATCATACCTGTTCCTAGTTCCCAAAAGAGACTCCCCCACCCCATCACATGAGGATAAGTAGGCTTAGGTAGTTTATGACTACTGGGCATGTTGTCCTTTTGCACAATTTGCCCTTTCACACCATTGCGTAGCATGAAGAAAAGCAAGTAAATTACAATGTATTGAGCTGAGTTATCATTCAGATAAAAATGCTAAGGAAATTCACCGGAAACTTTTTTTGTGTGTGGTTACATCACTGACGTCAATTCAGAGGTTCTGTGTATCTCAAGAACAGATGTCAGTTTTCAAATGTTTTGTATTATAAATAAATTGACTTTTGACCTGAATAATGAGATAGCTGTACTTTGGCTGTAAATACAATTACTTATGGCTAAACAACTGCAAATTTCCAGCTCTGAGGCATGTTGATTTACAGAAATGTATGGCCAAAAAACAAAACAAACAAACAAACAAAACAGAGAAAAGGATGTTTTTTCCTGAGGGCAAAAAGTGTATTATATTGCCAAAATTTTCTATAAAATCATTTTAAATAATCCATTTTAGTTAACATAGAAGTGTGTAATAGAACACTGAAAATTATTTAATTTGGCAATTTCATTAATTAATTAATAGCTATTTGCCATTTTACCTTACATTTTTGAGTTCTGAGTTTTTTAAGCTCCATTTTGAGTTCTACAAGTCTATAGACTTATCATTAGGGTAAGAAAAAATAACAGTAACAAGCAAAATCCAAAACCTGAAATCCTGATCAATATACTGTATCAAATACAGTAATATAATACTGAAATAGAGTTATCCAGTCTACAAATGTTGTCAGACAAAATTCTCTCTTCTGTCTTGGGAGCTGAGGGCATGCTGCCTATGAGTTATTCAGGTGGCGTTCTCCTTTTCCCTAGATTTTCAAAGGAACATTTACTTGGCAGAGAAAGCTGAAGTTTTCATAATAGGAAGAGATGGGACCCGTTCAGTAAAAGGCTTGGAATCAGATCTAAGTCTCCCTGAACTACACCAGCAGAACCAGATTAGTGGTACCAGTAGCAAAAATAGTTCTGTTTACATTCTTTGTACCAGTTCTGAAGATTTTTATAGGCATAAACAAAACACAACGAGGGAATTCACACCTGTCTTCTGAGTTATTACTTTCCCAGAACAGGCTGCCCTTGTGCAGAGTATACTCTAGATACTCTAGAAGGGGATAAACCTGATAATCTGGAGTGCTTAGGTTTCCTCCTTTGTTTTCTTTATTTGCTTCACAAAGGGAGTATCAGAGAAAAGAACTAAACATTTGTTTAGAAAAAAAAAAAAAAGCTTAAAACCAATTAGCTGTGTAGTGAAAATGTTGTAACTGTAATTAGGACAGCTACTACAACTATTTCACCAGAAACACTTTTCTTTGAAAATTGATATTTAAACAAGAAGTGTCCATGAAATGACCACTGACTTTTTTTTTTAATTTATTTTTGATTGAAAAAACAAAGCAGTAATGCTGAAATACCAAACAAAACAGATAAATCACAATATAAAAATACTCCTTAAGAATAACATTTTGTTTGTCTGATTAAAATGTGTGGCTGGAGTTTTTCAGTTAAGTATGAATGACTTTTTTTTTTTTTTTTTTTTTTTTTTAGAAAAATGCATTTTCAGCAATTCTTTTTCTGTTTCAAAAAGACTTTTTAATGCCAATTCCCAAATATCTTTTCACTATGGATTTAAGCCAAGACTACAGCAGTGGCCATTCAGAAAAGCAAAAGCTGGCTCAGCAAATCTGTATTAGCACAGGATTTGAGAGATTTGCTGCCTCTTTCTTTTCTTGGAGTCAGTTAGTGTCTCTTCACTTCCATTCTTTTATAAGGGAAGCGGTCATGTAAAGAGAGTCTTAAAGTCCACTAAGTACTGAGGGGACTGATAGCTTGAGGATCATTGCCCACATAATACTATGATTTGTTAAAGGCATTGCTTCATTGTCACATCTCTATCCAGCCTCCAAATCCAAAATCATCCACCATTGCACTATGATTAAATCTGGAGCAACTGAAGATCTTGGGGTTGCTTAACGATCCAGCTTAATGCAAACAGTTCCAAACTGTACACACTAAAAGGTCATGCTCCATATATAAAGAGGCCACCGTAGCATAGAATTTATTAGAAAATAATTAGTAATTTTTTTTTTTTTTTTATTTGAGCAAAGCAAATGTTAAATTCAGTGTTAGCTTGCCAAGGATTGGGCATCTCCTCATCATGCTCCACTACTCCCCCCCTACACCCTGCTCTATCCAGGCTATACCAGACAGGGCCTCCTTACTTAGCGCAGGAAGTTGTATAAACTGCGAGGCATTTGTTGGCGGCTCCATGAGCACCATCAGCTCCCATTCTTAGTGAATTGCTAGGAAATCATACAGGGGAGGTTCAGGGTTCATTTGTATCATCTAGAGTTTTTTGGCTGCTTTTGGAAACCATACAACCTAGGCTTCATAGCCTTTTATTAAAACAATTAGGAAAACTAAAGGGAAAAAAGTATTAGAGACATATAAGCTTCTAGTGCAATCTGAACCTTATTTCAGTAGAAATTTTATCCGATTTATATAGAGAAGAAATTAATAATGACAGTGCAAACGTATACTAACCTTTAGAAAATCCCTTTGTGGAACAGAGGGAACTGACATTGATTAAAACAGAAATCCCACATGTGTTCTTATCCTGTTTTAAATAATTCAGATCTTGGCAAGACAGTGCTCCATGAACATCAAAAAATAAATAAATCTTTGACAAATCAATCAGGTTTTGAATGCTGTATTTTGAAGGAGGAATATAGAATGTGTATGTCCATCCACAAACATTAGTAAAATTAATTTATTATTGGTTAGGAGATTTGTTCCTTTCTGGAAAATAGAAGTATTTGCCTTATTATCTTAATAAATTCCAAGCCCCTAGGAAGGGTCTATCTTGGGAGAAGAATTCCAGAGAGCAGACATATCTTTTTCTCTCTTTTTTTTTTTTTTTATCTATCATAGCCTTCCTGACTTGACTACCTTTAAAGACCTCAATAATTCATATTTTTCAAGCACATCCTCTTTCCCACTGCTGAAGGTTAAACATTGTTAAGAGACAGGCCCCAAACCCCAGGTAGGCCTAAGTCTACTTACCGTAAAACCGAACTAAAGGTTGTACTTCTTTGATTACAGAACTACAAAGTAATTGCATTGAGCTACACTTCCCCATCAGCTATTCTCTCACCATCTTCTGAACAGTGTATGCCTTTAGTTTTTCTCATTATTTTAACTCTGAATCATTCTCAGCAAACCACTTCTTCAAGGTGTTTTTACAGATGTTAATGGACCAATAGCACAGCATTACAAATTACTGCAATCAGTGCAGCACTTCATGGCTCCAAGTAGGATCGAGGCTTCTCTTAATACAAGACAATCATCTGCCCTGGCCAACCTCCAGTCTAAATAGAGAAGTCAGGCAGAGGGCAATAGTACAGTTGTGATGAGTGTGTGATTTACATGGGAGGAATAGACGTGGAACATGAGGTCTTTTGCCAAAGATCCCACAGGAGATCTGTGGCTGAGCCAGGCATCCTGGATGGGATTAATCTGACCATATATTGTATTCTACAATGGGAAAATTTGTATCTGAGTTAGTTTTCTATACCTCTTTTATAGTCAATGGACAGAAATAGCCGTGTGACATTCAGCTCATCCTAAAGAAGACCTCTGAACATCAGATGAAAAATATCTGAAAGAACCTGTTTGATTGACCATAGACAGAAAATAGATATCTGGTTCAGTAGGAGACAATGCAGTCACACAAAGAGAGCCTTAAATACCGAAGGCCAGCCTTACATTGAGTAGTGCACCCCTTTTACATTCACCAACGGTCATATTAGCAATAGATACAGATCCCATCTGAGAAAACGGGACAGAAATTGGCCCTATGGGAGAGTGGTTTAGCCTCTTGGAAACCTGTCACTATTCTGATTCTGAGGTAATTCCTATGGAAAACAGTTCTTCCTACCCCATCATTTTAAGAAACTGCAATATAAGTTTCTTGGGTTTTTGTTGTTGTTGTTTGTTTTTCCAAAGGGAGACTTTTTAAGCATGAAGAAAGGGATCATTGGAACAGGTGCATGCATTCTCAAAAGTGAATGTTTTCTTCATGAATTCAGAGGCAGCAAATCACTTTGTCTTATCAGGCAATGGCTGATGGTTCATTTTGCCTTTTCTACTTTGTTTTGTTTCTTTCTTAATTTTCTGAAACAAACTCTTATATTTCTAAAAGATTTACTTGAAATGTATGATTATCCCAAAATAACAATATTCCCAGTAGTTTATGTTGTCTTCCTTTATATATGAACACTGTGTGAAATATGGTCACATCAAGTGTGACAGAATGGCTGAAGTTGGAAGGGACTTCTGGAGATCCAACCCCTCTGCTCAGGCAGGGTCACTGAGAACATGTCTCTAGGGTTGTGCCCGGGTGGCTTTTGAATAGCTCTAAGGAAAGAGACTCTACAACCTCTCTGGGCAACCTGTTCCAGTGCTCTGTCACTGTTATCGTAAAGAAGGTTTTTCCTAATGTCCAGAGAGAACAGCCTGTGTTTAAATTTGTGCCCGTTGCCTCTCACTGGTGGGCTCCACTGAGAAGAGCTTGGCCCCATCCTCTTTATCCTCCTTTTAGATATTGACATACATTGACAAGATCTCCCCTCAGTCTCCTCTTCTCCAGGATGAAGAGTCACAGCTCTTCCAGTCTTTCGTCCTAAAGGAGATGATCCCGTGCCTTAATTATCTTAGTAGCCCTTTTCTGGACTTGCTCCAGTACGCCCACATCTGTCTTATACTGGGGAGCCCAGAACAGGATACGCTGCTCCAGATGTGGCCTCACCAGGGCTGCGCTGGGGGGGAGGATCACCTCTCCTGACCTGCTGGCAACACTCTTCTCAAGACACCCCAGGATACCGTCAGCCTCTTGGTCACAAGGGCACACTGCTGGATCATGGTCAGCCTGCAGTCCTCCAGGACTCCCAGGGACTACTCTGGCAAACTGCTTTCCAGCAGATCAACCCTCAGCCTGTACTGGTACCTGGTGTTATTCCTCCTGAGGTGCAGGACCCTGCACTTGCCTTTGTTGAACTTCATGAGGTTCCTCTCTGCTCATCTCTCCAGCCTGTCCAGGTCCCTCTGAATGTCCTTGCATCCCTCTGCTGTATCAGCCACTCCTTCCATCAGCAAACTTGATCCCTTCATCCAAGTCACAAATGAATATGTTAAACAACAGTGGACCTAAAAATGAAGCCCTGGAGGACACTGCTAGCTACAAGCCCCCAGCTGGACTTCATTTCACTGATCACAGCCCTCTGAGCTCTTCCATTCAGCCAGTCCTCAGTCCACCTCACTGTCCTCTCATCCAGCCCATACCTCCTGAGCTTTCCTATGAGACCTTGGAACATGGGTCTTTGAATAAAAAAAAAACAGTTATAAGCAACCATCTGTTACATAAGCAATGTAGCTGCATGTGGAACCTAAGGACCAAATAATCAGGAATCTCAAGATTTTCCTTGACTTAGCTTTTAATTAATTAATTATTTTGATGAGTAAATATGAAAGAAAACAAACAAACAAAAATATCCTCTTTTTTTTTTTTTTTTTTTCCTTCCCAGTAAGTATTCAATTATGGAAAAGACTGAAGAGCAAATTTTGTTCTGTAATCAATAGAAGTTTGTACAGTTCCTGTCAGAGAAATAAGTTTCAGAGCTAGGCTTGACTTATGACTGAAACCAAACCTCATTCTTTTTAACTTTCAGAAAACTCCGGCTAAGCTTTATGCGCCTCAATTTTGCCAAATATTTTGATACCTAAATATCTTTGCAAAGATATTTATCCAAGACAACCAAAGTCAAAATTCTGTCCATATGTCATGGCTACACATCAGTCACCTTGCCTTTCTTAGCTTCATGCCATGTATAGAATAAACAGTTAATATTAGAAGCGTCTGTAAACTAGACTGTGTATCTAAAAAGAGCTCTAAGCACTGGTTTATTGAATTTACATTTCAAAAGATCACAGTGGGTTTGGATTCAAAATATGCAGTGGAGAAATCAAATTATCCCTGTAGTTTGTGTGTCTTTTTTTTTTTTTTTTTTTCCAGTTAGATATCTAAACACATAACAAAAAGCAACAGCCAAGCACTAAAACCTAAGAATCGTTTTTCAGGTTTTCAGGAGCTTTGGGAAGTTTTCATTACTTTACAACAGGTGATCTAAAATCAGGAAGACAAAAGACTTCTGAGTTTTTCTTCAAAATCTGGTTTATGATTAAGATCCCTAAGTCTTGATACAGCTAATCATGAACTCTGATGAAGCTATAATGACTTCCATTGTTGGAGTCTTGTGTTCTTGCATAGCTCACATTTGAAACCTGGTTTAATGTTAAAATGGATCAATATCAAATAAGCTGTCAAAACCTTTTTTTTTCTTTCCCTACCCTTCCACATTTCTATCCTTTTCTACATCCTAGCATGATCTTCCAGTCCTCAATATCTCCAGGGCCCTGGAGATGCTTGGGATGCTACGAATTTCCATTTTTAATGAGAGACTCGGTCATTCTTGATAATGAGGAGGGCAAATCACTTTGGCAAAAAACATGCACTTACTCAGCTAGCCTTTAATTAAATGTATCATTTGTAGCTCTCGGGTTTAAGGCCTTGTCCATTTTTATCAAAGAAAATATTTAATATGGTCCTATATGAACAGCTGTTATAAACTTGCATTACCCAGTTTGCCTGCAGCCAACAACACAACATCTGGCATGGATGTCACAGCACGAGTGTTTACGCCTGCTACGGACATCTGAAATGACTTAGCTGAGCTGCCCGCTTAGCCTCCCTCATTCACAGCACCTGGGCGAGGAGCATGGGCCTCGTCCGTGACACTATCACTATCACTTCCCATGTATTACTGCTAAATCTTTTAGACTCAATTCAGCCTCGGGCCCAACCAGTGCTGCTAAGAAGGTGCTTGTGAGTTTAGCTTGCAGTTCCTGTGCATACGCTCAGCACAAAAATAAAGTAGGCTGCAAGATGCCTTCCCCCAGTTACCAAGCGAGGAAGCGCCGTGGGCAGGGATTTCACTGCTTCACTGCTGAGTGTGAAACTGGACAGACATTACAATCCTGTGCAAGGTGAGAGGGGAAAAATGAAAGGAGAATAATAATAATAATAAAAAACCTGCTTGTAAATGCCAGCAGATTCTCAGGGAGATCTATTTTACCTCAGCCGAGTAGTAAAGATAAGCTAAGAATATGGCCATAGATTTTAAAGCCAGAGGGTGTACTCGTAATCTTCTGGGTCAGCCACCTGCCAAACACTGGTTGAACTTTTGCAATACAGCAATGTGTATTCACACAGTTGCTTTTTGGCCCCTTATGGACTTCTCTGTTTTCTTCCCTTAGGCCAGTTGTAGCATAGAGAGCTGACCAAAGCGGCCAAGTGTGGAGATACCTCTCATGTATCCCACTTTGGGACTCTGCAGTCGGCATTTGCAGCTTGGTCCATCTGCCAGCCTCATTTCTGGGTTGATTCTGATTCCATAAGTAACTAGAGAATGGTGCCCCTAATTAAGAACTGCCTGGTGTTGCAAGCCCAGCGAGGAAGTTTCATGTATGTCCTCTCCCCACTCAGGTGCATCCAGAACCTTGGGTCAAGTCTTCAGCCTGTGGTGAGCCCTGGCTACTGGAATGGGGAAATTTGTCTCCAATCTTATATAATACTTTGAGTTTTTTTAGGTTCTACTTAGTAACTTCATTGCCTAAACCAGTCTTGCCACTTAAAAATAAAAACGGACAAATATCTGTGGTTGTGAAGCCCAGAGCAACAGCTTCTAACCTTCCGCTGCCCTGTGGTGAGTTGCGTTGGGTTAGGAGAATGTTAAAATGACAAAGGCCTCTCACGTTCTGCTGACGTGCTCTTTTGTTCCAGATGGGGATATAATCCTCATATAGGCAAACTCCCCTACTGTTCTATCCTCCTTATATCAGTGCTTTTCATTACTTCTGATAAAGCCAACAGTGTGCACTGCAGTCAAAACTATTTATGAAGCTTGGTTTATAAGGCTGTATTGGTGTTTGGACAGGAGCAATCCCGACTAAACACCAAGCTTTCACTGCTGGTAATGGATCATGTGAATGCAGCCATGCACCGTTCTCAAACACATCACACATCACTTTGGAGCAGTGCCTATGTTGCTTTAACTTTGAAAATGTAGTAGCAAGGTCAAAACCTGACAGCATAGATAAAAACATGGAAGGAGATAAAAATCTTATCCAAAATTTAAGAGAGAAAATAAAATGGAAGTTCTACACCAGTTGCATTAAAGAATTATACTGAAAAAGCACTCAAAAGTACTAAGCTAGTGCATGAATATCAAACATTGTTATGCACATACATGTCCTTCCCCTCACCCTATCAATATGAGAAATTGTCAACACAGGATTGAAAGGAAAACTGAAGATCTCCGTTGCGCAACAGCTCCCCAGGTAGCCTAACAGGATCTTAACTGATAAAGACTGAAGTTACAGTCTGCGCCAGAAAGACAACAGGGAGGACTGCAAGGGCATCGCCAACTCTAGTTACTTCTATCAGCACATCTTTTTAACAAGTTAGCAGTAACAGCTTTTTGCTGCCATGGTCCTTTCTTTTGTGTGTGTGTGTGTGTGTGTGTGTGTGTGTGTGTGTGTGTATATATAATTTTTTTTTTCTTAACCTATCACACCCTTCTGCAGGGCGTGCAGAGGAGATGATTAAAAGTAAAGCTCACCCTCTTTGTTTTTCTCTCACATACTGAAGTTCCCATGTTCAGTATGAGCATTTTTACCCTGTTTCACCATAGATAAAACCAAAAATAGGCTATTGTTTATATTACATTCCAGACTGATGTGATAGTTGATGCTAATTTCACTTAGATCTGACCTTCACAAGGAGCTGTAAATGAATAGATACAGAAGGAGATGAAATGCAGGCACCTACCTGTACCACGAGCAGTGATCTGGGAAGTATACAAGAGAAATAGGAATTGTTATTATTATTGTTGTTATTATTATTTCAGTGCATGAATTTTTAAGAAGGGGCATGCTCTGAACAAATTTGACCTTAAGTTCTCTTATGCAATAAAATGCATTCCTCAAAAAGAGAGAGAAGTAAATGATGTACTTTAAAATCATTCCTGTGTCTAATATAAAAATTCTTGTTTAGATTGTAAGACGACTCACATGAGCTTTCCACTGAAGTCAGCAGGATGTCTCACACGAGGTGCTCATGTGCCCTAAGTTTGCAGGATACTGATGTCATACATTCATTATTTATTTATACTTTGTCATGACATTCTTACTTCCGTTTTATATTTGTATCTTCCTCGTACTTTAAACAAAGACCCTGACCACTTTAAGCCTATGATTTGGTATGGAGGACAAGAGGGTATTGAATTTCAGTACGTACTTGAGTAATAAAAATCTAACACTAATCCATTTTTTATAGGTCTCACAGTCCAAAAAAGTCACTGATAGAAAAAGAAAGACACATATGAAATACATTATCCTGTGTTCTAGCACTGATTGTAAATGCTGCTCTGTGCTTATGAGCTATTATATAATTTTTTTAATTTTTTTTTTTTTTGTTGGAAGGGTGTTCTGAGAAACTTCACAAATCACCAAGCAGCTTGCAGTTTCTTGTGGTGCATGGGGCATATGTTACAGAGACAGGCAGCACTTACAACGCCAAATACAGCTGTGAAGAACCAGTGTAGAATGTGCAGGTGCATGTAGCCACAAGGACAAAGACAGAAAAAAAACAAGCAACTTTGCCAATTACGGTCTGTTTTTTTTTTTTTTTTTTTAAATCAGGAGTCTCCCAGTATTTCTTGAAAAACAGCACCTGGAGTCTAAGTCTAAGATCAACTTTAAAAAAAAAAAAAAACCAAAACCAAAACAAAAAAACCTTCTTTCCCTGATAAGAAAATGGAAAGAAGTAAACATTAAAGGCTCAGCAACCAAATTACTGAATAAAAAAGAACCTCAAACTCATCTTTTTTTTTTTATTTTTTTCAGAATTTATTTTTATCAGATTAAGGTACTGTGAACATCGTTCAAGATGAGAATTCATTTATCTTAGATAATTGGCTCAGCCATTTTCATTTGTGGTTGAACAGTAAAAGACTGAAAATGGAAAATATTTGTTCCTGAATTTAATATATATATTTTTAGCGGATTAACTACCATGAAAACAACCATTCCATGACTGTGGACATTTTGTCCTGCTATTGATCTGAGTGATTGGCTTAACAATTGCTTAAATTTGTGAATTTAAAAGTTTACATTTATCAATAGGTAGAATTGCCTTCTCTGGCAAGGGTGTGGGGCAGGCCCATGTTTAGGGCATGATGTAGAGGAAGGATCTGATTGCAACACTATTTCAGCAGGTAACTCTGGAAAGGGACTGTGATGCTGAGAAGGAAAAGTTAAACATCGTACTTCACATCTGACCTGATACTTCAAGCATTTTCAAGCTTTTCCTCCTCATTCATTAGGAAGCTGAGAGACTGGATGTCATTCTGACCAGCTGAATGTGTCTTAAACTTCATGGCCTGTTATATTTTGCTTTTATTTATGTAAAAAAGAAAATGTGGGCCTTTAGTTTGGAGTTAGGTTAAAAACCTGGGGAATCTAAGAGATCGAAGTTTAGCTTTCCACCATGAATACTTCTTATTCTTTGGTGGCAAATACGAACTCGTAATATACACATATTTTATAACATAACTTTATCTAATGAAATTACTTCTTTCCCCACATCAAAATTATAAATAAACTCAGTGCCAGCTTACACAGCAGGGGAAATACCCTTAAAAGTGAACTTCAAGAAGTCCAACAACTGGAAAACAGTTACGACTTGTCAATAAAGATGCAAAATGCAGTAAGACCCAGATGTCCCATGTGCTGCTTATTCACCCCCCCTCGCAGTTGCCCCCCTGTGCATTGCTCGGGAAAGAGCGAGGGCTGAGGAGGGGCCTTGGTGGCCACATTGCCCCAAGGTCCCTCTCACCTGCAAGAAGCCTGGGGAGAAAGATGGTTTGCGGGTCACACACCCCGGAGCGGCCCGGGGGCCTATACAGTGCTCAACCAGCCTTTATCTGTGGATTAACTTCACGGATTTTATTGCATCTCAGCTGTTTTAAATGTTAAGCGAAGTCATTTCTAAATTTAGCAGTTCCCCTTCTAAAAAAGAATAGTATTTTAAAACAGAAGAGTTACTTCATTGCCGTTCTTATTTCTAGCAAGTCACAAGCATGACTGATGTGTTTGGAAAGAGCCGGACTTCATGGAAGGGCTGTTGGACACATTATCGGCTTTCCTCAGACTGTGGTTACATTTACATTAATTTAGTTAAATTTTACATTTTAGAGCAATGATTTATCAGCCTTCATTTGTGAACTATATCTCAATTCTATATTCATGCACACTGAAAAGCATTTATTACCTAATAAGTATTAGACACAAACTGTTTGGGAAGAGGCAGAAATACGGCTGCAGGATTTTCTTTCCTGTCTTTGCAATATGAATACAGATTTTTACAAAGAACTATAGTCACACTATTTGTTAGTAGTCACTTAATTTCCCTGTGAAGGTTTGACTTAAGGAGAATGAATCACCAAGTGTCACATCTGATATGTGACACATGAGATATCATAGTGTTTTAAACCAGAGTTTACTGAAAATGTTGCTGTTTGTTGAAATAATGGCTCAAGGACCCTCCTGGCAAACACACTTTGCTGCATGAGGAAAAGTCTAACAGCTTTTAGTTTAAGAGTTTATAGTTGCAGCTCTCAAAATGGGTATTTTTTTTTTAAAGCATGAATAGATCCAACTCTGAAATTGCAAAAGATAAAATTAACTCTGATATCTGAAGTACAAAGTAGCTTTGAAAGGGACCATAATAGAATTCCCACTCTAGGCATCAACATACTAGCTAATAAATACTTTTATTCAGCGAAAGCATTTAAGCACATACTTGGCTTTATGCATGTGCAGTGTTCCTCCCACCAGTATAGTGAAATGAGTGCTAAATTTAAAGCAAGTGCTTCAGTTCTATGGTTTTCAGACAATCCACCAAATGATTGTTCAGGGGAGCAACCAGATGGCAATACTAGGAACCTTCTCTATAGATAACATTTCTATTTTAAGGGCAAATGTTTCTTGAATTTCCACATCCAGAAATGATGATGAGGCTTGTGTCTTTTAATTGTTATACAAACAAATTATTAATACAAAAGAGGTAGAGAAAGTGCCTGCTATGTATTTTCTATCTGTGTCAGTTTCTGAACCAAAAGGAGAACCAGAGTGTGTCCTCTTAATAAATAATGTTATCAGTCAGTAGTAAACAGCATTATAATAAAAATGCAAGAATTATTCAAATTCCTGTGCTGCTTAGGAGGAAAAAAAAAAAAAAAGGTGAAATAGTAAAGAATATATATTTACAAGTTTCTTCTAATAGCTGGTGCTTTACCAGTAGGAATATGTAAAAAATATGAGTTTTGACATTCTTTCTTCTTAAGCTCTATCATTTTTCCTTAAGGTTAGATCAACAATAGAGGAACATAACATGAAAGATGAATCACCTTGGAAAATATTAATCACGAATCCTAGAAAACCTGAGACAAAATATTGGTGAAGTCACTTAAAAAATATTCAGATGACTTTACAGTTTGTCTTCCAACAGCTGCATCTGTCTCTATTTCATATAAGTTGAAGTTACACATCTATAACCTCTGGGTTCTTTACAGATGTGGTCAAGAAGTTCAGCAGTTTTGCATAAGCAAAAGCTAAACAAATTAACTTCGGGACACCATGTTTCCAAAAGGCAATTGCCTGGCACTGCCAAAGATTCTACTACTCCATGCAAAACTATATCCAGACACTCTAGACATACTTTTCAAATTATTTGTGGCTTAAATTATGTATTTCATCTGTTTGGACTTTCTCTGACCAACAATGAGTAATACCATGAAATGCAAAAGGTCAGGCTAGTGCTGGGGCGTGCTCGTGCGTGTGCCTGTGCGCAGCCGGGCTGGAAGGTGCCTGCAGGCGCCGGTCTGGACCAAACCCTAAAAAGGCTCTGGTCTCACTGGTTGTGCTCTGCTTCTCAGAGGTGGTTAATCCTTCAAGACCCATAACCAGCTTCTTCTTAGACATGCAAATATTTGGCAGTCTTGAAAATTCACATGCTTCCTTAAGTCATTAAGTGCATTACTAAATTAACTGCAGTATACCAAAAATAACACAGGAGAAATCTTGAGTGTTTAACTTCAGAATGTTTAACTTCAGACTGGCAAGAAGCTGAGAATCTACACACAACTTAAATATAAGCTTACTCATGCACTGATCTTACCTCTTCACCCTTTTGATTGGCTAAGAATTGAAATTAGCTATTCAATTCAGGAACTATGAATTTCATCTTACCAATATGAAATTTAGGTATGTCTGATATCAGCTAAATTCCATATAGTTTTAACAACAGATCCTATATCTATTGGAGAAAGGCTGTGTCTATTACTGTACTCATTCCATGTTCTACGCTTATAAAATGAACTGAAGTTTGACTTCTTCATTTCTAATATAACCTCACTACATACACAATATAAACTTTAAAAAAGAAAAGCAGCTCATAAAGATTCTAAGAGTTTGAAGCAGTGAATATAATGTGTATTTCCTAATGGAAATCAAATAATTGGTGTGTGATTTATTGTGTCTTTTAAAAGGATTTTTAATCTGTTAAGAACTTTTATTGAAAAAAAAGAGTTAATAAAAAAATTCACCATTACCATTGTCACCATCATCTGTCCTCTTTTGGAATGTGATGCTGGGATCCACTGGACTGTGTAAATCCTAATTGTGGACAAAAGCCTGAGCTACGGTGGAGGCAGTCCACAGTCTTAGTTACAGCAGGGTGAATACAGCTGAGCTATAAAATACAGCTTTCTACATTATTATGTAATTTTAAAATGGCTATTAAAAAAGAAAAAAAGAAGGAAAAAAAAAGCTTCCAGTAACAGAATATCAATTTACATGAGCCAACTCTTCTGGAAACAATAACAGTATCTATCCATGCAATCCCTGAGACACGTTTTCATTCGGATCAAGACCATTTAAGACATTTCACTCAAGTATAGGTTCTAGGAAATGAGATGCTGCCCTGTCTGCTCTCCTTGAGGGTCTGCAAAGGAAGCCTGGCACAGAGGTTGCTCTGAGGCTGCCCCTGCTCGTGTCACCTGCCACAGAAAAGCACAGCAGGACTGTTCAACCCTGTGAAAACAAAGGTGCACTAAGCGATTGCTAGAAACCCATAGATGGGATCTAAGGGGCAGAAAAATGCACATGTCCACATGCATGCTTATATTGCCAAACAAAAACTTAACACTGCAAAATCTTAGTTTAACACCCATCTTCCCCAGGAGGTGTGCAAGCAATTAACTTAGTTGCCTAATTTGCACATTTTTCTCACTGACATTTTAGTCATCTGAAAACTCAGATATGATCCATCTCATTGAATTCCCCGCAATTAATAGAGAGAGAGAAAGAGCAGGGAGAAAAAGAGAGGGAGGTTCCCCACAGACTGATCTAATACTAGTGCTTTCCTATCCGTTTGCCTCTGGGCGATGTTGTCCTTACATTTATGGTTGCAAAGGAAGGCAAGTTCAACAGGAGAACTTTCTTAACCAGACAGTGAACTGACTATTAAAGCAGTGTCCAGGTGGTCCTCAATACAAGTAGCTTGTCATGTTGGACTTCCATGGCATTGACCTAGCTATAGGATTATGCAAAGTTAGAGACACTCACTACTGGGTATGAAAATTTTAGCTAAATCTATTAACAATATCTTTTCCAGACAATAAAATAGTTTGCCAAAACCAAAGACAGGGCTCAATCCTACATCATACTAAGTGTTTAGCTTTAAGCACTGACTGCTTTTAAGGAGACTTTTCATTCACTGAAAATTAAGGATGTGTTTTAAGGTATGACACTATGTGATTTGCAAGATTGGAATCAGACATAAAGACAAAAAAACAAAAAACAAAAAACAAAAAAACAATATGAATAAACAAAACCAAGCAAAAACACCCCCTGCGGTTTTAGTGGCGTAAAGACCTAATCAACAATGACTGAGAAACTTCAGAATCCCAAATCTTGAGCATTTAAGGCACAAAATGTCTTTGGTAAATTTTGTTGACTTAAACACATAAAAGTGTTGATCCTCAGAATCCTGCACACAACTGCTGTTTGCCTAGGTAGAAATACCAAACCTCTCTAGGCAGATACAGACCTTAGAGCTATTCACATAACTTCCTCTCCATTTTTCTTCATGCCATATAATTTACAATGCTAGTCAAATCTAATCATTTAGATATAGATATAGATAAAGTGAAGCTACATATTTTTCTTCTTATAATAAGACAGCTACCAGATCAAGTTTCTGGATATTTTTCCACTAGGACTGTACAGCAATGACCGTTAAGGCAGAGGGAAGTCTACAGCAGTCTCTGCAAGCTAAGAACCCAAATTTCACATGGCTTAGGTGGAATCTACTCAACCCAGGTCTTGGTCTTAGGAACTAGGTGGATCCAGTAAAATAGAAGTCAGGTTTTGAATTCACAGAGTGCCTGCAATGCCTGAGGTGTCTTTCCTGGTCTAGCAACATAGTGCCTAAATTTCAAGAGCAAGGTTGTGTTTGCATCTGCGCCCAGGGCTGGCACCTGAATACGCTCTCCTGATTGCAATGCCTAGGTGTCCACGGAGCAGCCTAGGATCCCAGACCCCTCGCCATGTAGTTTGAATATAGTCTTATCCTGGAGCTGAATTCAGCTGCCCGTGATTTAGTACCAAGTTTAGTACCAGGTTCATGCTATTTCCCATACTGCAATTCCAGAAAGATCTTCTAAAGGAAGCCCTGCAGCCTCCAATCCTTTGCGCTGATTACATGTAACCAGTGTAGGAGAACAGTGCCAATTTCCAGGTCCTTAAAATTAAGGATTATTATAACTTCCCAGGTAGAGGTGAGTTTTAGTTACCTGCAGCATTCTCTTAGGACTAACTGAGTCTTAGGACTAACTGAGAACTAACTGAGACTAACTGAAAATATAAAAGCTTGTTTGGCAAACTGACCTACCCTTACCATAGCATTAACTGCTTGGACTCTCAAAATAGTTTAGTGGAATGATATGTTAACCACACATACCATAAGTTAGTACTAATGATTAGTCAGTAATCCAAGAATGTTAATTATCCTTTCCAGACTCTTGTCCTAGACTACTGCATGTGTATGTGTGTGCATTATTATACCAAACACATCTATTTTTAAATAATTAAACCACAGAGTGTAGGCTGAGATCATAAGAAGAGTCTGGGCTAAAGCAACAAAGTTAAAATGGAAATTCTGAGATCTCTCACATTCTAGCATCCCTGCATTTTACTTTGTGTATGAAATAGCTAATTCAGAGACTGAAAAATGACTGAAAGATTATCTTGAAGAGGAAGAGTGAATGCCATATTTCACATTTCCTTTTGAAGACCAGCTATCAGAAACTAATAACATCAGGAACCCATCAAAAATGATATGAAAGTAATAAAAAAGTAGCATATGTAGCTTTATCCAATGCAAAGATTTAACTAGCGTGAAGGCATAATACTAAAACTAAAGGAGAAGCTTCATTTTTAAGAATCTGTTTTCAGATCAAAATTTGGGCAGGGCCAATGGCTTGGACAGAAAGTTCTCAAACTCTTTTTCCTGAGAAGTGAACTCATGGCTAATCTTAGACAATTAACGCTAGGTGAGTCAAACTGCAGCCGTCACTTCTACCAGCTGCCCAAGGGGAGCCCTTGAACTTGTGAGTTCAAATAGCTGCACTGTTAAATGAGATGTAACTTGGATAGTGGAATTCAAGAAAACAGGTTGAAACCCCAAAGGAACAAAGGTATTGGTGTTTTATTAAAAGGGGTGCTTCTGGAAGAGTTCGCAAAAGGAACAGACAGGCTCTGGGAATGTAATATTCCAAATCAGGAATCTGGAGAAATGTGTGGGTGGGCATACACATATATGTACATGCATATGTACCTGTCTGTATATATAATAGAAGAAATACTGTTAGAATCTATTTACAATTCATTCTGCTGCAAATAAAATCTCATTTGCCTCCTCTCCTGCCCCCCATACACTTTGTGACCAAAATCTCACAGCAGCCTGTTGGAAAGAGAGACGCTGCTCTCAGTGTCTTTAGCAACAGACAATGAAGACAATTCGGGTACCACTTTGGGTGTGCTTTGGTTCAGGCAAGGATGGCAAGGAGCTATAGATATGGCAGGGAAGGGTTTTTGTAAGATCACTGTTATATAATGTAGTGATTTTCGTAGGTGGTTAGCTTAAAAAGAGGAAAAAAAGTATTTGCCCTTGCTTAATAGGTAATGTAACACTGAATTTAAATTAAATGATTAAAAGTGGGCTGGGGAGGGGCTTGGGGCTTTCTTTCCACATCTCCACGGCAGTCGGCACATGGGGAACATGGTGCAATTAGTGCAGCATGCGGGGTTAATCGCGCAGGGCTTAATCTGGCTGGGGGCACTAATCCCTGCCTGGGGCGCCGCGGTGCCAGGCGCTGCCTCGCAGCGTTTCCCCACGGGCGAGCGGGGACTCCACGCGCTCCAAGCTGCATTCGATTTCTTACCCGCTTATCCGCCTCCCCGGGGATTCAGTAAATCCAGCTGTGATTTACGACTGCCATTCTCCTTGGGCTCCGACACATATGCAGTGGGAGCATAAAATCAGGCGGCTAAAAGCGGTTCCCACTTCCAGCCATCTGCCCTGCCCTCCTGCCCGAGATCGCCACTGCCACAGCAAAAAGCAGCCCCTCACTGTCCCAGGCCTGTGCCCTATGGGAAAATAACCCCCGGGAATGCAACGCTGCACGGGAAGGAGCCGCTTCCTCAGGGCCGGAGCCACCTCCATCAGCACTCGGCAGTTTGCAAGAACTCTCGCTACCATCTTTGAGAAAAGTCAGAAATCCTCTTCGGCATTACCTAGGTCCCATCTACATGTTGTTTCTATACACAATGAACGGTCAAGCTGGTTATGGATTTTAAATGATAAACTTTTATTCTGAATATACTGTTTTTGCACAAGAATTAACACAACAGTTCTAGGATTATAAATTTTTTTTTTTATAACATTATTGTACAAATTTTTACAAAAAAATTAGGTTTTTTTCCAGGCTTGTCAAGTTCCACAAAAGTGTCAAGAGAACACAAGAAAAGGGAGAAAGACCTGCTTGCCTTAGGAGAGCAAACCAAGCCTCTGCTTGCGGGAACGCACACCGAGCATCTCAATAAAAACACCCCGGAAAGCATGATCCAGACATTCCATACGACACGAGAAGAGAGGACAATTCGCAATTTCATGGCATCTAAACAAGACAGTATCCCTTCAGCCTCAGCGAAACTCGTTTCTGCAGGATGATATTTGTCTTTTAAACCATAAACAGCACAGATGTGAGTTGCTGGGAGGAGAGTGAGGCTAACTCTTCAAAACTCTGGAATTGTTTGCAGACACTTTGTTTTCATCTTTTTACAGTAGTGTACAATGAATATTAACAATATTAACATTGTGGTATGAAGGGAAAAAATAAACCAAAAATGTTGGCCTTTTTTAAAGGCTTGGATGTCCAATGGAACTGGGGAACATTTATACTATGAAAGGAGCTATTGATATTCCACCCTCAGAGACATCCTGGAAGCAGAGCTTTGCAGTGCCTTGTAGGCATTAATATATTTACTTCTTAATAACCAGAGCACTAGGACCTGAAGTTTTAGGATTAGTGGGATTGAGTTTGTGTTCTGAAATTAAGACATAGTAAGTACGCCCTCTGAGCTCCAGTGTTAATGGGAACAAAAGGTCTCGATGTCTTTTAAATGATACGAAAAAAACGCTCGACTACAGCAAGTAACACTTGGGTTGCAAAGGTCACTTAAAAGGGATACTGCCTATTTGAACCCAGTAAGGCCAGTTTTTAAGTTAGTAAAAGGAACATTATAGGAAAACTTACAAATGGCAGCAACACTGTTTTTTTTTGTCAAGTTAAGCAGTAAAGCCTCAAGCATTAGAAACATGAAAAAAGATCATACTAAAGTCTCAAAGGTACAGGACCTAAAAATCTTGTCAATCAAACCCGCTATGTCATGTTAAAAACCTGTTACAAATATGGACCACGGTCAGTGTTTTGGCAGTTATGCTGGTTGTTTAAATGAAAAAAAAAATAGAAAGAAACCTTTCATGTTAAGTCCTAAGATCATGTTTTGTATAGTTCCAGGTTGTAAAGAACCTTAGTGGTGGTGATTTGTCAGACGTACTAAAGGCTGCATGACATCGGTGTAAACTAAGACAGTTCAAACAATTTATCCCTTAATGCTATTTAAAGGATATAAGCAAATATCAACATAGCTTATTATGTGGCTTTTTTTTTTCTTTTTTTTTTTGGTAATTACAGCATATTGTAATTTAAAAACGTTTCATTTGAAAGCCTAGGATCAAGTTTCTTCTCTAACAACAGAAGATGACTACTGTGCATTGTAAGAGAGTAAGAATACTCTTCTGCATAAGAATACGGATCTCCTCCCACATTTTTTTTCTATCAGACTGGTCTTTTTTGACAAAGCTGATGTTCACATTGCATTTGCTTCCTGGAGTGCTGTGTTTTGTAGGTACACAGATAGTGCACTTTAAAAAATCTGGAACTTTCTGATATCATTTGGCTACAGTAGGATAAAACAGTTTTCTGCAAACAGAAGCCAGAACTTTAGTCTATTTGCTGTTGAAAGCACTAAGTTTAATGAGCATAGTATTAAATCCTGCCTGGAGGGCCAAATCCTGAGGTTTTTTTTATCTTGATAGACACTTTTTATTGGTAGAAAACTAGGATGCTTGTCCAGAAACATGGTTCTTGAGGGATTATAGGTGGGAGAAGGAGAGGAGCAACGATTCTCCATCCCACCTTCCCAGATAACTCCAGGAGGACATAAAGGGATAAAGACGAAAGTCCCCAGCATCTTCTGGGGCAGATGGCGTTGGGCCGGCTTGCTCTATGCCACCAAACTCTAACCCTGTTCTTCAGGACGCAAATCAGGATGGGGCTCTCCCCTGTGGACAAATTCTTCTGAAATGTAAGTAATGTAACTTTTCCATGAAGGGTTTCTTTTGGGAAGATAAAGTGAAAAACTACAATACTAGTAAGCCATTGAGCTTCCAAGTGATTAAAAGAGCGAAATCCAAATGAAGATGCAGTTTAAGTGATCTTTGCTATGAGAGTAAAACTATTGGCCTAATCCTACTAAACTCACTCTTCCCGTAAGAATTCAACTGATAATATCAAAGAAAACATCAGGATACCACCTCAGCATTAGAAACACTCAAGTCTAACTGTATCGTAATGTGACTGAAAGACAGAGATCCAAGCTTATCTTCACCTCTGTTATCCAAATTACCTCACTTTTCTGAAGGAAGACCTGGAGGTATCCAACCCAGTACTTTTAATCCCATAACTTTACAGGAGATATATTCTAAAAAGTTGTTTGATCACCAAAAATAATTAAAAAAAAAATCTGAAGGGCTGTTTTTTTTTTCCTCTTACTGTAATCCCAAACATGAGAAAATACTTATCTGGAACCAAGGTAAATGAGAAAAATAACGATTCAACCATGGGTACAGCTTCAGTAGGCATTTGATCTTTCAAGCCATGCCATGGCTTTCAGTAGCTTCTCCATTGGATATTAATGCATGCCCAATTATTTCTTTAAGCTTTTGACATGATCAAAATGATATCAGTTGCCAGCATATACATACCAATGCTTTGCATTTTCTTACTTTTTTAAATAGCTAGTGTATTGTGCCATGTTAATATTTGCATATTGCAGTTGTTAGCAAAATTGTACAATATCAGCAAGAGTTGCACATTCATTGGTTTAGCTGTCTTGCAATACTGTTTAGTTCTGAAAACTAGAAAAAAAGCGCAAATCATATTCTGCATCAACACTATGCTACACTGTCATATTGCAATTTACTGCACCAACTTGTATCACCAATGAGGTTGCATAAAAACAACTTTTAAAATTATTATTCACAATCAAGTATCAATGTGCATACATAGAGATTCAGGGCTCCCCATTTGTTTAGTTCTTGTTTTAATTTTAGCAACCAGGAGATTGGCTCTGTTAGATTTGCTGTTTTTAATAATAAATAGCAACAGAAAAAAGTTTTAACAGTACAGATATCTTTATATAAAGGAAACAAAGAGGGAACCCGATCTGAACCTTACAGAACATATAACTTCAAAAATAATTGTGTCAAATCTGATTTTTATATACTGAAAATATCTGTACACAGGTTTTCATGTGCAAGCACTATTCTGTAAAAAATCCACCTCAACTGTTTTGCTACAATAGCTTAATTTACCTTATTTTCTTAGCTTTTTCATTGCACAGTATATTCAGAGCTCTGTTTAATAATGTAATTTAATATGATTTGATTGCAAAACATTGCAATGATCAGTTTCTCACACAACAAAAGAATCACTCAGTTACCTTTTCAATGGACTATACTCTACCATCAAAGAAAACAAACTGAAAAACAATAACATGGCATCATCATCATGCAAAATACCCTTGGAAACCAACGCTCAATAATCACAAAGACTTTTTTTTTTTATTCACAAGCATTTTGTCTGAGCATTTGAAGAATTTGACTAGCATTATATATAACTGCATTGTGAAGAGAAGGTGATTTCTACATAGAAATCAACATTTTTCTGATAGATGATGAAGTTCAAGAATAAAATCATTTTTTTAAGTTAAGCTCTCAAGCACCTTTATATTTCTAAATACAGTAGTTTCTCCCCCTCTTTTTTTTTTTTTAAATCCAACAATTACAAACATACCAAAACTCATCTGGCCACCTGTTCTGATTAATTTTGGATATTAAACCACTCATCATAAAGCATGTCAATGCTGATGAACTTCTGATGAAGAGTAGCCAATATTTTCATTTCATTCCACTGGTTTGGACACAACAGATGTTCAAAGCGGCCATCATGGTACTGGAAAGGATACTGGGGCAGTATTTTTTTTTCTTCTTTTTTTCTTTTTCTTTTTTTTTTTTTTTTATATATATATATATATTTAACAAATGTTCATGTAAAAGAATATAAGATCTTCAAGAAAATCCAAAGGTTAAAATAAATGAAAATCATATATATATAAGCTATTTTAAGGGGAGCCCTTTTACATGAAGTCATCAATATTACACCAACAAAAAAACAAAAATCTGAGATTCCCCAATGAAGCACATACAGAATTCTGTTCAGATGGCATAGATGATGCAGCATTCACACAAATTTAAGGATCTGACACTCCAACATGCAACCACTGTGGGTGCCTTTATGAGTCTCACAAGGAGTGAAAAGCAGACACGAGCATTGCTGTGCTTCTGCTGTCTGAATAGCTGACCCTTTTAAAATGAAATTGAGGCTATTGTTTTGGCCGGACTTGATTAAGTTATGCAGGTTTTGGTTTAACAAGGTCATAACTGGCAGTGTCTGCTGCCAGATAACAGCCACAGCAGGACAAACTGAATTCCTACCATTGACCACAGTGATGGACTCAGACCAGAGACACCACCGCAGTCGGCTGAATCTTCCTGTTGACAAGAAAAGAAGAAATAATTTAACAATAATTACAAATATGTTTCCTGAGAAGTAATCTATATTTTAGACTTAACAATTTTTGAACTATCCTTGAAGAGCCTGTTTTGGTGTTAAATACATTATTTTTACCTTATATGCCTAAAAAAATATCAAAATAGGTCTTGGAAGCTTGTCTAATGTTTGATACAAAGAGTGGCATTACTATAATAACTATAAATACTTACAGACTTACTGCAGCCACTTGTGAACTAGACAAGATGCTTACACAATCAAACAAGAAATAATAAAAAATATGCCTGGGAGGGCCTGTAAAACCACATCTATGCTCCGTAGCATTACATCAACTTCGGGATTTTGAGTGTCATTTAATTGCAAGGAAAGAGGGAGGAACAGATAACTTTTCTGGGTAAGAAAACAATTACACGACTATATTCACACCCATTACATCGACAGTGTCACACATTAAAAAGAATACATTTTACAGATACAGATAAGATCAAAAAGAAGGAAATTCCTTCTCTGTCTCTGATGCTGTACTCCAATGTGAGAACCCAACTATTCATCATGCCACCAAGGAATCACAGAGCTTAGATGATATCAGTTTTTTCCCCCATTCTTCTTTAACATTAATTATTGTTATTGGGCCATATCTTGCTATAATGCACAGTGTCTTTTGCAGCATGGACTTACTCATTAATGTGGCTGAAATACATTTGAGACAAGTTCTGGGGTCCTTCAAATCTTTATGTTTTATTGCTCCTCAAAACTGATATAATCTACATTTCACTGCCCAGAACTCCAGGCAAATGTTCCTGCCATTCCCTGCTTCTCTGAGATTCACAGGCAGCTCTGTGGCCTGAAAACATTTGCTTTTCTATTTGTGTTTGCTCTATTCGACACCTATAATGCAATGAGACATTTTCCATTTATTTGCACCAAGAGATCCAGGGTCTCCAAGAAGGAGACAGTGATCAAAGTGGGGAGGGATTTAGGCTTATTAGGAACTTGGGAAACTTTCTGAACTGTAGCAACATGTGCAGGATGGGCAGGCTGCACCATTGCTGTAGGAGAGCTCAGCTGCTGGCTCTGAAATTACAAAGGTTGCATGGGAGGATCTACAATAGAAAGCAGAGGGAAGCCAACAGGCATGGATCCTGCCCTGGTTCAGACTGACCTACCTCCAAGGCAGATATAACTGATACTCATGTGCCTTTGAAAAGACCAGGAGAGGGATAAAATGGTGCAATCAGAATAAGTTACCGGCACATCCTTAAGCAAAACTTGCCAGTGCTTTTACATGTAGGAACATGAAAATAAAAAAAGGGGAAAAGGGGGAAAGGTGTATTGGAATCCCTAGGGGAAAAAAAGTCAGGCTCTTATAATAAACATGTAATACCAATATTGTAATGCTGACCTTCCCAATCAAAATGATAATATCAGTCAGGAAATATTACATGAGATTTGAGAAGCTGAATATAGATTGAGTCAATGCCCTATCAAGATGAGATGTGGAAATCATTTTTTGGGGATGCGGTAAGTGGCTATGTCCTATACCAGAAAGCAAAAAAAGGGTTTTGAATGTCGACTGGTGCACAGGACCCACTGAAAAATCATTAGCAGAGAGCCGCTCCAGAGTAAAGACAACTATTCTGTGA